>CM031234.1:14248331-14280831 GCA_018340775.1 Taxus wallichiana var. yunnanensis
TGAAAAGGTAGGTGGAGCTTGAGAGGGAAAGCTCGTGTGGATAGGTGGCAGAGAGCAAGTCATAAACGGAGCGGTGCATGTAAGAGAGATGAGGTAGGGCAATGCGGTGGTAGTGATATGTGGGGTCCAAGATTAACCAAAGGAAAGCTAATCGGGGTCATATGAACCTCTCCAAGCCATCGGATTGGGAGACGGGGCTAAAGATGCGGGAAGCGAGGCGTGTGTCATGTCGGGCGGAGTGGGAGCTAAATGAGCAGCTATACTAATAGGCATACCAACAAGGAGTTGACCATTGAGTGTCACGGTCGGGGCATGAGACAAATAGTATTGTATAGCACTAGGATTAGCATCCGTAACTTGGCAAAGTCCTTATCTCCCACAGAATTTTAGGAACCTCTTGGTATCCATAGGATTCCCCACGAGAATGTGAAGGGGGATTCAGCAAGGAAATGGAGCAAGCATGTGAAACCATGGCGGTGGCTTGCTTTCGAGTGATAACAACCATGGACAAGAGTTCACAAAGCAGGGTTTCAATCTGTCAGAAATGAAACAAACTCGGGCCCGTAAAATTGGTAGGTTGTTGGTTTGTCGAATGGAAAAGACAAGAACTTGATGTCGATCTAGTAATCGGATGTCGGGTTACACTATAGCCGGCGTCTGTCAGAATCGATGTCGATGTAATAAGACCGGTATAAGAAAATATAAGAAGCTGCGATTTGCTCAAGATATTTATCAAATTGTTCTAAGATAATCACGAGAAAGAGTATAACAGAGAAAACGAGAACTAAAAACAAACAAGATGCCCACGCAAATCTAGAGATTAACCCTAGGGTTAATTTTAATTATTGTGGGCTTATGCCTTTAGACGCAGAATGATGTCAATCCTAAACAAAAGACTTAGGGGAAATGTCAAGTTGTTTTGGCTTATAAGGTTACTTGATCGGGAGGAAATACTATGGAAAAGGGGGATGTTTTGAGTTGTTGTGTTAATAGTGAAGTGATTCAAGATGTGTTTTGTAGTGAAAGTAAGATTAATTTCCTTCAATACCATGGATATCACCCCCATGTGTACGACCTGTTACTTAATCTACGTTCACTAGAATTACAAAATAACAAGCAGGAATGCAATGCACGTGTTTTAAACCCAAATCGAAAATTATGTTGATGAAGCAAAGAGATGACTTTCACTAATGCGAAACTAGGAAAGCAAGACAAATTCTTTACTAAATATATAACAAAAACAAGAACAAAGAAGTATGCTTCCTAAAATGAAAATAAGCAAGAGAAACAGACCCGAAATGGGTCCCACCCAAAGCGTACTGCCAAAATGTTTCACTCGGAATGTTTCGGTGTGCCTGGGAATAGAGTTATTTCTATCCTTTCATTCCTTTTAGAAACAAATAAGGTTAGGGCTAGGAGGAATACCTATTGAATGTCGAGATGGTGTGCGCATACCATAGAGAAAGATCGGGTTGATCAGGAACTCCTTTTTGTCTTGGAAGGACTACCTACAAATAAGAACACAAGACCACAAGATTTGATTAGACGATAAATGAGGGAACTGCCTTGGGCCCAGGGAAATATAAAACTTCCTTTCGAAGGTGGTTAGTTCCCTGCTAATATGAATTAACACCAAAACTGTAAAATATCAATTAAATTGCTTCGTTGAGGACGGGTAGGGAAAAGGCTGATTTCTGGTTTTGAGTCACAATAACCGATAACGGGATTTCGATAACCGATATCGGTATGGTCTAGGATCTGTAAGTTGGTTGCTTTATGGGGTGGTTGTGTCGTAGGTAACGGTGTTGTTGGTAAGGCTGGTATATGAGTGATATTAGGTAATGAGATGGTGAGAGGTAAATGAATGATAGTTAGATACAATGACACACTTTGGGTAGTGGATCTAGGAATGGATTTATGGGGACCGTGATTCAAAAAGTCTAAGAAATGTTATTAAAGAGGACATGCAAGATGTAACTTCTACTGGTTATCGACAAAGATGCAAGTCCATGAACTCGATGACAAAGGCGTAACTAAGGCAGATGGCCTGATACACGAGAAGATGAGATATCTCCTCTCGATGATCACCGAGTATCACAGGCTCAGTATCCAAAGGCGCTTGGGCTTGATCTCCTTTGCTTTGCAAAATCTTCTTGTCTCTTCATTTGTCTCTCAAATGCCAAGTAAAGATTCGATCCTCTTGATCGCTCCCGATGCTATCTCTTGATTCAAAAATCCTTCCACCTTTGGTTTTGGTTCGGGAGCCCATTTAAAGGAGGCAACCGATGGCGGTTATGTAACCGACGGTGGTCGAATAGGAACCGTATCGGTTAGGAAAAAGCAGGCTATTTTTAGTAAAACCGCCCACTTTCCCTACTTTTCTCCCAAGAGATTAGTTGTGGGCTTGGTCAAGTGACTAGAAGGTCGGTTTTGGAGTGTAGAAAGGGGTCATTAGTCATGGGTGTAGGTGTGGATCAAGTTATAGGTCTTAATTAGGTTAGTTTAGGGTTACGACTAGGTTATGATGAGGTGGCAAATGAGGTGGCGGTGTAAGGTGATGTGGATTTATCAATTACAAGGTAATTAATAAATAATTGTATAAGGTTTAGGTGATGGGGTTAGGTTGCGAAATGAGATGCGGGTCACAAGGGGTCGTAAGACACAAATTTGTGTCTACAATACGATCGGAATCTGAAACGTTCCACTCGGGGCCTAAAACTCACTCGTCGGCGCCCACTTGGATATGGGTCAACCACCGGAGGTTACATCCGTAAAGCGTGACAGATTTGAAGGGAGAACACAATGAACTAGAGCTATATACTAGGGGGCTTCATGCGCGCCTCCCTCTAGAAATGTCTTGCAAATCACTTCCATAACCCCGATGGAGGACCTAAGGCCAAGTGGATACGATCGGAATCACGAAGCTTCCACTCCGAGGCCTAAAGACTCACTCGTCGGCGCCCACTCGGAAAATGGGTCAACCACCGGAGGTTACATCCGTAAAGCGTGATAGGATTTGAAGAGAGAACACAACCATCACGGAGCTATACGCAGGGGGCTTCCCGCGGCGCCTCCTCTAGCAATGTCTTGCAAATCACTTCCATAACCCCAGATGGAGGACCCGAGGCCAAGTGGATACGATCGGAATCTGAAACGCTCCACTCCGAGGCCTAAAGACTCACTCGTCGCGCCCACTCGGAAAATGGGTCAACCACCGAGGTTACATCCGTAAAGCGTGACGAGATTTGAAGAGAGAACACAATGAGCCGGAGCTATACGCGGGGGGCTGCGGTGCCTCCCCTCTAGAATGTCTTGCAAATCACTTCCATAACCCCGACGGAGGACCCGAGGCCAAGTGGATACGATCAAAATCTGAAACGTTCCACTCCGAGGCCTAAAGACTCACTCGTCAGCGCCCACTCGTAAAAATAGGTCAACCACCAAGGTTACATCTCGTAAAGCGTGACGGGCTTTGAGGAGAGAACACAACGATTCGAGCTATACGCAGGGGGATTCAGCGCCTCCCCTCTAGCAATGTCTTGCTAATCACTTCCATAACCCCGATGGAGGACCCTAGGCCAAGTGGATACGATCGAATCTGAAATGTCCCACTCTGCGGCCTAAAGACTCACTCGTCGGTGCCCACTTAAAATGGTTCTACCACCAAAGGTTACTTCAGTAAAGCATGACAAAGCTTTGAGGAGAGAACACAATGATTCGGGCTATATAAAGGGGATTCCACAAAGACCTCCCTCTAGCAATGTCTTGCAAATCACTTCCATAACCCCGATGGAGGACCCGAGGCCAAGTGGATACGATCGTAATCAAACATTCCACTCGCGCCTATAAACTCACTCGTCGGCACCCACTCGGATATGGGTCAACCACCAAAGGTTACATCCGTAAAGTGAAACATGCTTTGAAGAGAGAACACAAAGAATCAAGCTATATACAGGGGGCCTCTAGCAATGTCTTGCAAATCACTTCCATAACACTGATGGAGGACCCTAGGCCAAGTGGATCCAATCGAGAATGCAAATGTTCCACTGTGGCCTACACGCATATGGGTACATCCCACCGAATTTTACATCCGTAAAGCGTAAGATGCTTCGAGGAGAGAAGCGGGATCACAACGAAATGTGCAAATTACCGAGCACTTGCCACCGCCCCTACTCTCTAGAAACGTCCTGCAAATCACTTCCATAACCAGCATGGATGACCCTAGGTAAAGCGGATCCGATCGAATCGAAACATTCCACTCTACCGCTTTCTGATCATTTGGGCCACCCATGAATGGTTACATCCGTGAAGAACATGACGCTTCCAATCGATAGCCAATGGAACGAAGCGAGCACAACAAAGAGATCCGTATTTAAAATCAACGCCGCCTTCCCATTGCAATCACAGGAGCTCAAATGAGAATTAAACGCAACGAACAAGGAGAGCCAAGGAGAATACCAATGGCAAAAATTTTATAACATGCACTCATAGCCCGCATAATCTTCTGCATGACACCGATACACAGGATGGGATAGAATTCTTCCGTTCACCTATGAATCGGTTGTCACTCTATTAGAGGAGGAAAACCCATCCATTGACAACTTGGCTAATAGAGGGCTGCCCGCATTATCATTGAACCGTATATACCATAAAGGAATCAACACAAGCACAACCGACAACACCCAATAAATTAGGTGTGCTAATGAGAGGCAAAACCCATGTGTTCCAAGAAAACTCAAGAACGGTGGGATATTTTTGTAATACATGTCACGTCTGTTACTAGGTGGATGTGGGTTAGACGGAAATTTTGACAGCCTAACAATGGCCCGAGGCCAAAGCTCGATCACCCCCGAAAGACCACGTCCAATTTAACTCAATCCACTCTTGGTAGACGATAAGAACAAATGCGAGCCGAGAAAGCTTTTTTTGAGAGTCCGCAACATAGCATAGTGGCAAAAACATCGAATGACCAACCTCTATCCATAGTAGTTCTAAGTAAAAGGACCTGTCATGCGCGGACAGATAAGGATACGGATGACAAAAACATTCACTTTTTTGTAGCAACTAGATTAGCTCGCCGCACGCCCGGCAACGATCTCGTTTTGTCAAATGTTCATGATTGCGCATTGACGCGCACGCTTGAGCCATGGCGCACTCAAAAAACCTCCAATCAAAAATAATATTCTCTTGTGGCTCCGCAAGACTTTTTGCACAAGATTATATTCAAAACGTTCAGCTTTTAATGTACCTCAGCGACATTGCTTGCGATGAAAATATTCCCATTCGCCTCACTATCGACTCGCCAACATAAGGTACAAGTGAAAAACATCACAAGAGCAACGCCCACCCATAGTAGTTATAAGTAAATAGGCTCTCAAGTGACGGATAAGGATCCGAACAAGAAAAACATTCATCCTTTTAGTTCGTAAACTAGCCGGACTATGCACTCCGGTATGTCCCAATGTGGGTGATTTTTGAATGCAAGTGTTGAGCCATGGTGCGCTCACTAACGCTAAAACCAAATCGGTATTTTAATGTTTCCGATGTCTCACCATGCAAGATTTTGCACAAAGTTATTTCGCCAACATAGATTAGCTCGCCGCAAACATAGCCATACGGCTCACCGAATCCACTCGCCAACATTGGGTACAAGGAAAATAATTCGACGAACAACCTCTACCCATAGTAGTTATAGGTAAAAATGGCTCTCACACGACGGATAAGGAATCGAACGAGAAAAACATTAAATTTTTTTTAGCTCACAGTCACTTGATTGCACGGCGAGCGGCCAATGAGCTCACTATTTCCAACGCTCGCGATTTTGGAATGCAAGAGTTGAGCCATGGCGCGCTCAAAGAAAGACCCAACCGAACCGATATTTTCACGTTTCCAACATCTCACCTCACAAGATTTTGCGCAACGTTATATTCAAAACGTTGAATCTTAATGTAGCTCGCAGCGCATATTTCTTGCGGAAAAGATAGCCAACATTGGGTACAAGCAAAATCATCCGACGAACAACCTCTACCCATAGTAGTTATAAGTAAAAAGGGCTCTCACACGACGGATAAGGAATCCAACGAGAAAAACATTCATTTTTTCTTTTAGCTCGCAGGGCAGCGCGACGGCGAGCTCTGCGACGAGGTCGTTATGTCCAATGTTTCGATTTTGGAATGCAAGAGCTGAGCCATGGCACGCTCAAAAAGCCCCAAGTAGAATGATATTTTCACGTTTCCAACGTCTCACCTCGCAAGATTTTGCACAACGTTGAATTTTAACTTAACTCGCCGCAAATATAGCCATACGGCTCACCGACCGACTCGCCAGCATTGGGTACAGGAAAAATCATCCGACGAACAACCTCTACCCATAGTAGTTCTAAGTAAAAAGGGCTCTCACACGACGGATAAGGAATCGAACGAGAAAAACATTCATTTTTTTTTTTTTAGCTCCGAGGGCAACTCGACCGCGAGCTCTGCGACGAGCTCGCTATGTCCAATGTTCCCGATTTTGGAATGCAAGAGCTAAGCCATGGCACACTCAAAGAAACCCCAAACAAATCCGATATTTTCACGTTTCCAACGCCTCACCTCGTAAGATTTTGCACAACGTTATATTCAAAACGTTGAATTTTAATGTAGCTCGCCGCAAAGATAGCCATACGGCTCAACAAAGACTCACCAACATTGGGTAGAAGCAAAATTGTCCTGACGAACAACCTCTACCCATAGTAGTTATAAGTAAAAAGGGCTCTCACACGATGGATAAGAAATCAAACGAAAAAATTCATTTTTTTTTACCTCGCAGAGCAGCTCGACGGCGAGCTCTGCAACGAGCTCGCTATGTCCAATGTTCGCAGTTTTGGAATGCAAGAGATGAGCCATGGCGCGCTCGGCAAAGCCCCAACCGAACCGATATTTTCACATTTCCAACATCGACCTCGCAATATTTTACACAACGTTGTATTCACAATGTTGAATTTTAACGTAGCTTCGCCGCAAATATAGCCATACGGCTCACCGACCGGCTCGCCGGCATTGGGTACAAGCAAAATCATCCGACGAACAAACTCTACCCATAGTAGTTCTAAGTAAAAAGGGCTCTCACACATCGGATAAGGAATCGAACGAGAAAAACATTTTTATTTTTTTAGCTCGAGGGCAACTCGACAAATGAGCTCTGCGACGAGCTCGCTTATGTCCAATGTTCCCGATTTTGGAATGCAAGAGCCGAGCCATGACGTGCTCAAAGAAAGCCCCAACCGGACCGATATTTTCATGTTTAAAACATGTCACCGGAAAGATTTTGCACAATGGTATATTCAAAACTTTAAATTTTAACGTAGCTCGATGCGTGAATGCTCGCCGCAAAGATAGTCGTATGGCTCATCGATCGACTCACCAACATTGGGTAAAAGCAAAATCGTTCGACGAAAAACCTCTACCCATAGTAGTTATAAGTAAATAGGGTCTGTCACATGATGGATAAGGAATCGAACGAAAAAAACATTCATTTTTTTAGCTCGACGGCGAGCTTTGCGATGAGCTCGCTATGTTCATACTTTTGGAATGCAAGAGCCGAGCCACGGCGTGCTCAAAGAAAGCCCCAACCAAACCGATATTTTCACGTTTCCCACATCTCACCAACGTTGAATTTTAACGCGTTGCTGCCGCAATGAGATAGCCATATGGCTCACCGACCACTCACCAACATTGGGTACAAGAAAAATCATCTGACGAACAACCTCTACACATAGTAGTTATAAGTAAAAGGGCTCTCACACGATGGATAAGGAATCGAACGAGAAAAACATTCGCTTTATTTTTACGCCGCATGGCAACTCTCGACGGCGGGCTCTTTGACGAGCTACCTATGTCCAATGTTCCCGATTTTGGAATGCAAGAGCCGAGCCATGGCGCGCCAAAGAAAGCCCCAACCGAACCGATATTTTAACGCTTCCAACCTCTCACCTCACAATATTTTCGCACAACCTTATATTGAAAACATTGAATTTTAATGTAGCTCGACATGGCGATTGCTCGCCGCAAAGATAGCCATACGGCTCACCGACCGACGAGCCAACATTGTGTACAAGCTAAATCATCCAACGAGCAACATCTACCCATAAGTAGTTATAAGTAAAAAGGGCTGCCACGCGACGATAAGGAATCAAACGAAAAAAACATTCATTATTTCTAAACTCATTTGAAAGCACTGACGGTGGAGCTCTCCACGACGAGCTCGCTATGTCCAACGTTCTTGACTCACCTACTCACCGCGATGCGCCCTTCTCACCAAGTCACCCCAAACTTGGTAGCTCTACAAGCTACACATGTTCACAACTGGATGACATTAAGTCTCCTCCGGGTCATGCACCAACACCCACTCAACCGATTTAGTCCTTAAGCACATTCTCCCGATGAGTTGTTACGTGAGCTCCCGTGAAAGCCTGCACAATGAACTCGAGGCGAGCCACCGATGAGCTCAAGACGAGTTGGCAAGGTGAGCTCCTCGCCGAGCTCAAGGCATGTTGGAAAGGCAAGTTGTCATGCGCGAGCTCCCGGGCGAGCTGAATTCGAGCCGCTCGACGAGCTCCAGTGTGAGCTCCTCGCAGCCGCTCGGCGAGCTTGAAGGCGAGCTGCTCGGCGAGCTCCCAAGCGAGCTACTTGGCAAGTTGTTTGGCGAGCTCCCGATGAGCTCACAAGCGCGCTCAAACCGAGCTGCTCCACGAGCTCCCGACTCAAGCTGCTTTGCGAGATCCCACCTGAGCCTCCTCGAGCTCCCAGCAAGTTGTTCGGCGAGAACCAAGGCAAGCTACTGCACAGTTGGCAAGGCGAGCTGTCACGTGAGCTCCCAGTGTGAGTTGCCGTGCAAGCCGTTGGGCGAGCTCCTAGAGAGCTTGGCGGGGAACTCCCGAGTGCAAGGCGTTACATGAGCTTCCAGGAAAGCCGCTCGACGAACTTCGAGGCGAGCTACCGACGCAGCTCAAGGTGAGTTGGCAAGGAAAGTTGTCAGAAAGCTCCTGACGAGCCGAGGTCGAGCCGCCGACGTGCTCCTAGGTGAGCTATTTGTTTGAGCTCCTCGCAGTCGCTGGCGAGCCGCTCGGCGTGCTCCCAAGCGAGCTACTTGGCGAGTTATTCAACGAGCTCCCTTACGAGATCCTCGACGAGCTCACAAGCGAGCTCAAGTCGAGCTGCTCCGCGAGCTCCCAACCGAGCTGCTCGGTGAGCTCTTAGGCGAGCTGCTCGGCGAGCTCCCGGGTGAGCTGCTCCCCGAGCTCCCATGCGAGCTGCTCCGAGGAAAGCTACTCGGTGAGCTCCCTACAAGCTCGCTCTAGGGTGATATTGTCAAAGCAATCTTCGAGGCGAGGTTACAGTCGAGCTGCCATGCGAGTTGGCAAGGCGAGCTCCCATGCGAGTTGCTCGGCGAGCTCCCGGTCGAGCTGCGTTGCGAGCTACGTGGTGAGCCGCTCGACGAACTCCGAGGCGAGCTTACAAACAAGCTCAAGATGAATGGGCAAGGTGAGCTACTCGATGAGCTCCCGGGTGAGCTAAAGTCAAGCTACTTGGGGTGCTCCCGGTGAGCTACTTGGCGAGTACGGTGAGCTCCCAAAAGAGCTCCCGGCCGGAGCCGCTCCCCGAGCTCCCGTGAGCCGCTTCTGACTTGTCAAACAAGCTTTGCTCGATGAGCTCCCCGACAAGCCGCTTCTAGGTCGAGCAGCTCGACGAACTCCAAGGTGAGATTTTCGGTAATCTCCGAGGTGGGCTTGCATGCGAGCTACCTGCACGAGCTCGAGGTGAGCCGGCAAGGTGAGATCCTTAGTGATCTCAAGGTGAGTTAGCATGGCAAGTTGTAATCGAGCCGCTCGACGAGCTCCTAGTGAGGTTGTTTGCGAGCTCAAGGCGAGCTACTTGGCGGGTTGTTCGGCGAGCTCCCGGCAAGCTACTCTAGGGTGAGCTTGTCAATGAATATTCGAGGTGAGTCGTCGACGAGTTGGCGAGGCGAGTCATTCGGTGAGTGGCAGTGAGCTCCCATGCGAGTTTTCAGGGAGCTTCTTGACGAGCTTCGGGCGAGCTCAAGTCGAGCTTCTCGGTGAGCCGGGCAAGGCGAGCCGCGGCAGCCTCCCGGTGAGTTTACGGCAAGCTCTGCCGAGCTACTCGGCGAACCCCTTGGCGAGCTGCTCGGTGAGCTCCCATGGGAGCTGCTCGGCAAGCTGCTCGGCGAGCTCCCGCGGGATTTGAACCGCGAGCTCCCGTGGAGCCGCCAGTGAGATCCTGTGCAAGCTGTACGGCGAGCACCAAGGCAAGCTCCGCGGCAAGCTGCTATAGGGTGAGCGTGTCGCAATCTTTCGTGAGCCGCGGATGAGTTGGCAAGGCGAGCTGTCAGGCGAGTTGCTCGGCGAGCTCCCGAGTGAGCTGCGTGGCGAGCTGCTCGACGAGCTCCCGAGGCGAGCTCGCAGGCGAGCTACCAAACGAGCTCAAGCGAGTTGGCAAGGCGAGTTTCCATGCGAGCTGCTCGATGAGCTCCCGTGCGAGCTCGAGTCGAGCTGCTTGGCGAGCTCCCAGACGAGCTCAAGGCGAGTTGGCAAGGCGAGCTGTCAGGAGAGCTCCCAGGCGAGTTGCCCGACGAGCTCAAGGCGAGTTGGCAAGGCGAGCTGTCAGGAGAGCTCCCAGGCGAGTTGCCCGACGAGCTCCCGGGCGAGCTCGAGTCGAGCCGATCGGTGAGCTCCCAGGCAAGCTACTTGGCGAGCTGTTCGGCGAGCTCCCAAGCGAGCTACTTGGCGAGCTCCCTGGCCAGATGTTACTCGGCGAGCTGCTCGCGAGCTCAGGTTAGCCTACTCGGTGAGCTCCCGGGCGAGCTACTTGGCGAGCTGCTCGACGCAGCTCTGGGTGAGCCGTTATCCGAGCTCCCAGGTGAGCTCCTCGCAGTTGTTTGGCGAGCTCGAAGGTGAGCTACTTCAAGCGGGTTGTTCGGTGAGCTCCCCGACAAGCCGCTCTAGGGCGAGCTTGTCAAAGAATCTTCGAGGCGAGCCGTCGACGAGTTAGCGAGGTGAGTCATTCGGTGAGCTAACAAAGCGAGCTCCCGTGCGAGTTTTCAGGCGAGCTGCTTGACGAGCTCCTGGGCGAGCTCAAGTCGAGCTGCCCGGTGAGCTGGCAAGGCGAGATGTCGGCAGGCTCCCAGGTGAGTTTACGGGCAAGCTCAAGCCGAGCTGCTCGGCGAGCCCTTGACGAGCTGCTCGGTGAGCTCTCATGGGAGCTACTCAAAGAAGCTACTCGGTGAGCTCTTGTGGGATTTGAACCGCGAGCTCCGTGGGAGCCGCTCGGTGAGATCCCGAGCAAGCCGCAAGGCAAGCACCAAGGCAAGCTACGCGGCAAGCTGCTATAGGGTGAGCGTGTCGCAATCTTATAGGTGAGCTGCCGACGAGTTGGCAAGGCGAGCCGTCAAAGCGAGTTGCTCGGTGAGCTCCCGAGTAAGCTACGTGGTGAGCTGCTCGAAAACTCGAGGTGAGCTTGCAGGATGTTGCTTTGTTCAACATCCGATAATCAATACACATCCTTAGTGTTCCATCCTTCTTTTCACAAATATCACAGTGCTCCCAAGGTGAAACACTTGGTCTAATCAATCCTTTAGACAAAAGCTCTTGTAATTATGCCTTAAGCTCGACTAACTCGGTAGTAGTCATCCGATAAGGCGCCTGGAAATAGGTTCATTCTAGGCTTGATTTCAATGGCAAAATCAAATTCTCTCTTGGGTGGTAACCCTAGTAATTCCTCGGAAAAACATCCCCGAAACTTTGTAACAAAGTTGTAATTTTCTTCATGTAATCACCATCTTCTTCTCGAAGATTCGAGATATCTTTACTTGCATAAAGAGTACATCCTTTATTCTTATCCTTTTAAGTGCATAATGACAGCTTTCTAACTGAAATTTCTCGTTTCACACCTTGAATCTCTGCTGATTCCACCCGATCATCTAAACATTTTATGTTCTTTTCATAGCAATCTACCTTTGCTTTATGGTCAGCTAACCAATTAACACCGACGAAAATGTCATACGATCCCAAAGGTGCAACATAGAGATCAACTTCCGTGGAGAAATTAGGTAAATCAAGGACTGCTCCAAAGAGACACATACTCACCGTATGAACAAAATTATTACCATACTCTACACCCAAGATTTATCCATTTTCCCAGCTTTTCTTTTAAGTTTAGAAGCAAGTTTATTAGAAATAAAACATTTAGTAGCTCCCGTATCAAAAAGAATAGTGAAAGGTATGCTGAATAACTTACCCTAACTTCTATAGGTGTTGCTTGCTTTTCACTTGCTTGTCTCTATCGCAGCATGTATCTTATGTTTGCTTGATTACACGATCATCCTTCTTTAAAGGACATTGATTTACGTAATGATCTTTACCACAAGTGTAGCAGCCTCCTACAGTCCCTTCTTAGGCTCAAAGATTACCTCCAACCTTGTAATTGTCACGCTGTCCTCCATAGGACTTCTGTCCCATTATTATAATTTTTAACAAAATTATCCCTTATATTTCAAGCAGCTTATTTACCGCTACTTTCTTATTGTTATCTCCCTGAAACTTACTCTTGTTTCCAAACTTTTTCCACGGTCCTTTTCTCGGGTGCTAGAGAGGTTGAAGAAGGGTTTGCGCCTTCTTTCGCACTTCCTCCTTATGAGCGTAAATAGCCTTTAATTTTTGTTCTTGCCTTATGGCCTTTTCAACAACTCCTTCCATAGTGGTTGGACCGTGAACATCGACCTCTCCCCTATGTCAGATTCAATCCCATGATGAATTTCCGTATCCTGAAACTTTTCGCCAGTTTGATATCATGCGGTACATACTTGAGGAGTTTTGTAAACCGCTCCCGAATCTCGATACTGTTAGCTTCCCTTGAACTAAGTTCTGAATTCTGTCATTTTCTCGATCATAGAAAAAGTTGTGGCAACCACCGTTGCCTAAAATAGCCTTTAAATTGATCCCAAGTAATGTTGGTCTCATCAATGTTTAGCTCAGCTTTTCGGCTATCCCACCACGAAGACGCTTCGTGAGAAAGCCGATAGGCTCCCCAAATAGCTTTGGTTTCTCCGAGAAGTTCCTTATAGCAAAGTACTTCTCCATTTCACGAGCCAATTCTCAGCTCCATCTCCTAATGTGGTGCCATCATACTTAGGTGGACTTATCCTTTTTATATCATTAGTGAGTTCTCACGCTAATCTGGCCTTTTGTTTTCTCGTTGACAGTGCATTTCAAAGCATTAACATCAACACCCATTTATCCTCATTTTAGACAATAGAACAAGTCATTTTTTTTTTTTTTTTTGATAATTGCATACCGGTTCCAAATACATAATTTAGAACTCGCAATTCAAATAACCATTTATATAATGTATAACCATATGCAAATGTAATGACTCTGAGTACCTCCGATCTATTCATTCCATGACTCGGTAATCTACCGATCTATTCATGAGTAATAAGAGTCGGTGTTTTTATTTAACACATTACTCTTGCATGTTCTCTTCCCTAACTGGGATTCGTAATGCTCTGTCCAAGGAATCTAACCAATAATTGTTACTATTTATTCATCGGCATCTCATCCCTTAGACTAGGTGAATTAGGACAACGCAATCAGCAAATTGCGATACTTTGGCCAAAGATTTGAAACATATCGTTCATGTCTCGTGTATTCCTTAACGGCATACTCACAACTGAATACGCCCTTCACCCCATTCTTATGTTATATAGAATGTCTTATACCGACTACCGCACCCTTCCTTTCACAATCGAATCACTCGGAGGCAGATTAACAAGGTGATAATGTTATATGGATGCCCACGAGGATTAGGGATATGATGACATACCGGTTCAACCTTACAGCTTCAACCAAGGTGTCATGATACCCCGAATCTCCGAGGCAGCCTTATAACATGACCACGTTCTTAATCGGTCCTGTGGTAACTCGTGCGAAATCAAGTGTAAATCTTAGCGATCAATGCAAGGGGTGTCGCCATAAGTCATCTCGCATTATTGTAACTTCGAGAAGATCCTAATCTTCTGAGGTACAACTCTGCAGCTTGACTTATGTCGTCAACCTTTAAATCCACCTCGAAAAGATCTACTCAAGAATGCGTTACGCACTTGAGTTTAAATTACTTTTAAAGACTTATCCCTAAGGTTAGCCTTTCCAAATCCCCTGATTCTTCGCTTAAGACGACCCTCCTCTATAAAACCCATTACATGGTAGAGGTATTACTACGAGCTCTCATCAAGGAGTCATTAGAATACACTTGATTCTAAAGCAACAGAATCGACAATATCTCATAACCTTTGCTTGAGATTGCCTTCTAACTCCATTTGTTTGCATATCAGCTCTCTTAATCGAATTTATATCATACTTTTAGTATAAAGATATAAATGATTAAGAATCCAATTTAATATTGTCCCGTCATACTTAGGACTAGGGATTAGTAATTTAATCCAGTTTGTTTAGCGTTCTCTTTTAGGCTCACTTTTAACCTATCTTCTAGAAAGACAAATATTTAATTCCAATATTGCTTTCGCTAGAACAGATTAGAACTTCTAAATACTCATAAGAATTCAATCTCATTTTCTTGCAAGCTTTCATTGTCAATCACAAAAGCATCGATATTATACAATGATAACAATGCCCCTTCGTTACATAAACCGAAGAAGGTCAACTTTCGTAAATAGAATACAACACATAAGTATCAAACACTTATTTCCATTCCTTTCAAAACTATACAATTACATTTTTTTGCAACAAAGATACTTGATACAATGCTTAACGGAAAAGAAACATCTTTTCACATATAGTACATCTATAAAATCAAGTCAGTAATTCATTATAAATCAAATAAACAATCTGATCACTGTCACGATCTGCATTGCTTTTACCTCTTACGGCAACCATCTCGCAAAAATAGTCAACATGAGTCACTTCAATGAACCGAGCATGATAAGCACTAACTTTTAAAACAATTGCAATCCATCAATTGTTTTCATTAAACACCCCGTTTAAATGAGATCAAATATCCAAATAAGTAAACATATTCGACTATGTCCTTGTAATACGTAATGATTACAAATATGTAACTCTATCATTGTTACAAATAGTCTTAATCACTTTCTAATATTTCATCAAATATTAAAAGAATCAAGGAACGAATGTACACAACAATCATTGAATCCAAAATCACAACATTGGTCGATCGTTTCATTCTTCCAAAAGGGAAACAACATAACAATTCGAATTCCACCAATATGTTACAAAACAATTTCCCACCGTTAGATAAATATCAACAAGTATTAAATAAAGGAAGAGAAAGAACCTATCCATTCATACTTCCTTTCACATAAGTTCATCACTGTACTGCCTTTTACATATAAAAACATTCAACCAAATATATAAATGAACAAGTTAAACAAGCCACAAGCAAGATCGCTGTTCTAAATCAAGAAATAGAAACACAAAAACTCCTGCACAAAGAACTAACACATCAATCAATCCATAAATCAACCTCAAGTCCAATACTAGATTCTTCTAAGCACATTAAGGCTTTCAACCAAGTTCGAAATCAAGAAACTTCAAGCGTATTGTTGTAAACAACAACTCTATAGCATAAGCAATTTGAGGTTTCCTAGGGACTATGCTATGTTGACCACACAAGATTTCCAAATCATGCTCACCAAATCAAATAAATGGAAAGGAACATAGCATACTTATTCTTGCTCACCAAAATCGGATCAAGTAAAAATGAATACAACCAATCGATCCTTACTCTTGGCGCATGCGCAAGTCTTAGTGTGATATTCGCGACTTACCCAAACAAGGTCGTAACACGAAACAAATCATCCATACTCAAGGATCTCAACAAAGGACAAAGACAAAGTTGTCCAAAGTCAAGTTCGTAAAGAGACAAGTACCAAATACCTTTCCGTAATTCCAAATGATTCAAACGGAGGTAACAATTCAAGCAAATGCATATGAATTCATACTTGATGTTCATCAACGAAGCATAATATATAAGAATCGACGAACAAATTAATCTCTCGATTTCAAACCAAGAACCCGATCAACTCGCCAACCTTTTTACACAAATTTGTACAAAGTTGAAGACGTATATGTCCACCTAAGAATCTGTACCTCAAAATCCCCGAAACACGAAGGAATTCCAATCGCAATAACAAGATCGAAATACATGTTATTCCATTAAGTCGCCGCACATAAAATACCAACAACTTAACTTTATTCGCTCAAAAATAAAATGAATCATTCAATCGACTCCTCGTAGTCGCCCAATTCACAACAAGATAAATCTATATATTCACACTGTAAATCATTAATGGTTTTGTACTCATAACCACCGAACCCTACAAAGAACGTATATGAAATTGGTTGATAAATCCATCTATGCCATTCATGGCAAACATTCGAATGAAACAAGTGAAGCAAATCGAATACCCATTTCAAGCAAGGAAATCAACTCGAGCCGCTTCAAACTTTCAAACAAATTTTCACAAAGAAATGCAATACATACCTGTGAAATCTATACTCATTATTTATTACAAATAACCGTGGTCAAGGCCTGCCTTTCTCTATAAGGCTTCCACGAAATCAAATAACAAAACACAAGGATGAATCTACATCCACAACAAGAGATAGCTATATATGATTCAATCAAGGACTCCACCGAGTCGTTATAATAAAGTATAGATGTAACAATATTATACACAAATAACAATAATCCTGCTTTCCACAATAACAAGGAAAACACTTCCGCTGGGTCGTAAAGACTACTTCAGTAACACAACAATTGCCTGCTCCAAGCCAAAATTTGAAAACAAATGAAACCCGAAAGTATCATTAGTCACTTGTCAACAAATCCCACGACAGAGTTCCCAAAGAAGCAATAATACTTGATCAATCTTACAAGATTCATCGAATCATTCCATACAAGCGCTTTCCATAACAAGAAACAATGACCACAAATCAAAAACATACAAAGTGGTCTTATACTACACACAGTGTATATTCTAAGGGCTCACGCCAAACAGGCCGAACACTCAAACTTTTATATATAAATACCTCACATGTATAAGCCAGAATGAATACTCAAAGCAAATAGAGCCGAAATTCGATTTCAATAAACACCCATCAAGAGGAAATTGAAAAATCGAACCAGAAGAGATACAGTGCCAAAAATCAAACAAGATCTCCATAGAAAATTCATCTAATTTTCACAAAACATTTGAACAGAGTTGTTCTAATGAAAGCACTTGAAAGACAACAAGATATTTAAAGGTTAGGGCCTAACATGCCTGTATTTTGATCAAATTTCCGAAGCAGACCACAGGAAGAGCTCAAACTTCCTTTTCTTTTCCTCGATAAAGCGACCAACAAAATTTCGCTGTCTCCATCACATATATATCTTCCAAGACAGAGAAAAGAGCCGAGAAATTCATTCTTGCCATGCAACTCAAGGAGAATCAAAAGCGAAGAACCAAGAAACAAGCAGAGAGAGAGAGAGAAGACCAAAATCACGACAAACCAAACAAACCTTCAACTTCCCGCTTTTTGCATGCCTTCTCGCGAGTTCCGAGCTCGCCTCCCTAGAACATTGAATGTCATTAAACCAACTTTCCCGCTTAAACTCAACTTCCACCGACCGCCGAATTGGCATGACAAAACTACAACTCATGCTCATTTCCAAACTTAGCGACTCCACGTCCCGCACAGTTAGCCCGCCGCCAAACCTCCGCCATGACCTCCGTCCCTCATCCTTATCCCCAAAGATTAATTGCCATAGAAAACGCCGCCCATGGTTCGCACTCCCTTCCATAGGCCCCTTTTCATTCTCCTTATTAGTTAGGTTAGTATCTTAGGTTAGAATTTAGGTAATACCCATACTAACCAATTTACACATAGATACTAACTTAGGATATTAACACATAGCCTAGGTCTAGGTTAGATTAACAATAATCTAACCCCTAGGTTAGGTTTTAGTTTTAGGTTACTAACCATTAATAATTCCAGCTTAGGTATAACATTTTATATGCCAAGAAAAGACCTAAAATCATGCATCTCCAAACAGATTCACTCTTATACGGCCGTTAGGCTACAGGAATATACATGACAGAATTATTACTGGTCCACGTCCCGAGACCTTCCAGATATACTTCGATATCGGGAACCAATTCATTTCCCAAGATCAGCCTCGAGTCATACTCCCGACCACCTTAATCAATGCTTCCATACCTTGCAACTGCTCAAGGTCTCGTGATCTAATTTATCACACACAAATTTAAAGCATTACTTGATCAATTACACTCGATCCAAGACTAGATATTATAGATGAATATCTCTATAATTCATTCCGTGATCGATTAATATTCGTATACAAAATGAAATAAATAAAAGAGTCTAATCATATTCTCGACTACCAAAGATCTCGCAATCAAGCAAGAAATTCAAGATATATCAAGCATGATTTCTGAATCGAGGAACACATCCTTTTACAAGAAATCACATATCAACACTTGTATGCTTAGGAGAAAGTAACAACAGTTCAGGTGTTACATGCTTCCTCCTAAAAAGATTCATCGTCCCGATGAATTACATATTAAATTAACCTTCGTGTCAATCAATTTATTAGTACACAAACAATGTGACTACTTCCATATTAAATAGTTTCGTAAATCAATGTCACAACACATTTATTCAACTCCGAATAAAGTCTCGCTTAATCAAGCTTTCATAAATACTTAAAACAATCAGTTCATAAAAGTATATCTTTGTCAACAGCTTTTCATTCTCATTGCAAAAAGAGAAGGAAAAGCAATTTTCATCTCTTCCAGTTTTCCCAAGTTGCACTTTCTTCGTTAAACTGTCCCACTGACCTTACATTGCTGAATATCACGATTTCTCAAGTGCACTTGGTGAGTTTCCAAGACTCGTGTGGGTTTAACCACGATTATTCCCGGTCTTGACCTGCAAGGAATTCCAATTTAAAACATGTGACAGATCTGAAACGTACTTCTTAAGCAAAGAAATATGGAAAACATCATGCATGCGAGATAAAGCAGGTGGCAATGCTAAACGATAAGCTACAGGATTGATTATTTCGACAATTTCAAAGGTCCCACAAATCGTGGTGACAACTTGGCAGCCTTGCCAAAAGTTATAGAACTCTTTTCTCGGGTTTAACACGCAGAAAACCTTATCCCCAAGCTCAAACTTTCTATCAACCCGCTTAAGGTCAAGCATAGCTCTTCCGTCTATCCGCTGCTTCCTTTAATCGCTCACGAATCGCCTTAACTTGCTGTCCATTTCGTGAGAATCTCTCGGTCCAATTACCACTCTATCCTCAACACCGTCCCAACTTACAGGGTTCTCGCACTTTCTTCCATAAAGTGCTTCAAATGGTGCCATCTTTAGAGATGAGTGATAAGTGTTGTTGTATGCGAACTCAACTAATGGAAGATATTCTTCCCATTTATACTGTTGATCCATGCAATACATTCGCAACATGTCCTCCAACACTTGATTTACCCTCTCGCTTGTCCATCCGCTTCTAGATGATATGCGAATCAAGTTCGCTTTTGTTCCTAGGGCTGCGTTAAGCGTTTGCCAAAACCTCGACGTCATTCTAGGATCCCCGCCGATATAATCAATTCTCGTACACCATGCAATCTGAAAATTTCATGTACGAACCTCTTGGCCAAAGACCGGTGAATCATCCTTTAGATTTCCAAATGATGAAATGAGCTACCTTAGTCAGCTTTATCTACAACTACCGTGATAACATCATGCTTATTCCTCGACATAGGTAGTCCTTGTACAAAATCCATGGTTATTACTTGCCATTTGTACTGCGGTATGCTATGAGGATATAACAGTCCAAAGAGGTGCATATGCTCGCCTTCACCCGCCGACATTCCAGTGCAATGAGTCACAAAATTTATCACATCCTTTTTCATACCTTTCCGTAAGTATTGCTGTTTCAAATCAGCTAGCATTTTTGTGATACCTGGTGTCCAGAGAAAGGTGAATTATGAAATTCAACTAACAACTTCTTTCTCAAATCATTCAAAGACAGTACATATACCCTATTTTCATAACGCAAGATTCCTTCATTATCAAAATGAAAACCTTCATACCTTTTATCCTTAGGTTCTGCAGCAAGCGCCGCTTTTACTTGCCGGAAGTATGCATCCGATTCTCGAGGCACTTTTTACCTCGCCTTTAAACCGAGTTCTCAATGTTATAAGAGCAGTAAATGTGCCTCCTACGACTTAGAGCATCAACCTACTTATATTCTCCTTCCCTTTGATATAGCTAATATCAAAGTCATATTGTGATAAAAATTCTAACCACCTTCTTTGTCCTGGCATTCGATTGGGCAATGAGTAAAAATATATTTCAGTCCCAAGTGATCGCCAACTCAAAAGGTTTTCCAAGTAAATAGTGTCTCCGACTTGAAGCGCATGAACAATGGCAAAGCAAGTTCCAAATCATGAGGGGCATAATTCAGCTCATGTAACTTAAGTTTTCTACTTTCATAAGCTATGACCTGATCATTTTGTAACAAAACACCTCCAAGGCCTTCCCTAAGCATCCGTTACAACAAGAAATTCCCATTAGGTCCTGTACACCAATATAGGTGCAGAAGTCAACCGGTCTTTCAGACTTTTGAAAGCCGCTTCGCACTTGTCATTCCACATGAATTTCTTATCCTTCTTTTCGCAATGAAGTTATTGGTGCAAATACCTTAGAAAAATCCTTTACAAATTTTCTATAAGAACTCCGCAAGACCCATGAAGCTTCTTACTTCGTGCACATTCTTTGGTGCAGCCACTCAGTTATTGCCACTATTTTTGAAGGATCTACAATGATTCCTTCTTTACTTATGACATGACCCAAATAGTGAACTTCAATCAAAGAAAGAACATTTGGATAACTTACCATACAACTTTCTCTTTCTCAAAATTCCCAAAACTATCTTCAAATGCTCATTGTGCTCTTCAAACGCTCTTAGAATAAATGAGAATATCGTCCAAGAATACAAGCACAAACTTGTCCGTATTCTTGAAAAATATTGTTCATTAAATTCATAAAGGCCATGGGTGCATTAGTTAATCCGAAGGGTAGAACTGTGAATTCATAATGTCCGTACCTTGTTCGGAAAGTCGTTTTATGAATATCTTCCTCTTTAATCCTTAACCGATGATAACCAGATCAAGGTCTATCTTAGAATAAACCGCTGCTCCACGCATCCGATCAAACAGATCATCGATCCTAGGAAGTGGATATCGGTTCTTGATTGTTGCTTTGTTCAACATCCGATAATCAATACACAAAATTTTAGTGTTCCATCCTTCTTTTCACAAATATCACAGTGCTCCCAAGGTGAAACACTTGGTCTAATCAATCCTTTAGACAAAAGCTCTTGTAATTGTGCCTTAAGCTCGACTAACTCAGTAGGGTCAAAGCATACAAGTGTGTCCCACTTTGTGGCCTAAATATTTTAAAATTTGACTAGTAAATAAATAATTAAAAATACTATAAAAATTTAAAAAATCTAATCATGCCCCGCACTTTATTTATAGCAAAAATGCATGTTTGGTCATTTTATATGTGTTTGGTCTGTTTTGGTTGTGGAATATTTTGCTCGTACTAACTCAAAAAAGTGGGACAGAGTAGTCATCCGATAAGGCGCCTTGAAATAGGTTCAGCCTGTGCTTGATTTCAATGGTAAAATCAAATTCTCTCTTGGGTGGTAACCTCGTAATTCCTCAGAAAACATCCTCAAACTTTGTAACAAAGGAATTTGCTTCATGTAATCACCATCTTCTTCTCAAGATTCAGATATCTTTACCGCATAAAGAGTACATCCTTTATTCTTAGCCTTTTTAAGCCGCATAGCCGACGCTTTTCTAACTGAAATTTCTCGCTTCACACCTTGAATCTACTTGATTCCAAATGATCATCTAAACATTTTATGTTCTTTTCATAGCAATCTACCTTTGCTTTATGGTCAGCTAACCAATTAACACCGATGACAATGTCATACGATCCCAAAGGTGCAACATAGAGATCAACTTCCGTGGAGAAATTAGGTAAATCAAGGACTGCTCCAAAGAGACACATACTCACCGTATGAACAAAATTATTACCATACTCTACACCAAGATTTATCCATTTTCCCAGCTTTTCTTTTTAAGTTTAGAAGCAAGTTTATTAGAAATAAAACATTCAAGAGCTCCCGTATCAAAAAGAATAGTGACAGTATGCCGAATAACTTACCCTAACTTCTATAGGTGTTGCTTGCTTTTCACTTGCTTGTTTGTCTCATACATCGCAAAGATGTATCTTATGTCATTGATTACGATCATCCTTCTTTAAAGGACATTGATTTGCGTAATGATCTTTACCACAAGTGTAGCAGCCTCCCTACAGTCCCTTCTTAGGCTCAAAGATTACCTCCACCTTGTAATTGTCACGCTGTCCTCCATAGGACTTCTGTCCATTATTATAATTTTTAACAAAATTATCCCTTATATTTCCAGCAGTCTTATTTACTGCTGCTTTCTTATTGTTATCTCCTGGAAACTTACTCTTGTTTCCAAACTTTTTCCACGGTCCTTTTCTGGGTGCTAGAGAGGTTGAAGAAGGGTTTGCAGTCTTCTTCCGCACTTCCTCCTTATGAGCAGAAATAGCCTTTAATTTCTGTTCTTGCCTTATGGCCTTTTCAACAACTCCTTCCATAGTGGTTGGACTGTGAACATCGACCTCTCCCCCTATCACAGGATTCAATCCCATGATGAATTTCCGTATCCTGAACTTTTCGTCAGTTTGATACTGCGGTACATACTTGAGGAGTTTTGTAAACCGCTCCCAGTATTCAGTTACCGTTAGCTTCCCTTGAACTAAGTTCTAGAATTCTCATTTTCTCGATCATAGAAAAGTTGTGGCAGCCACCGTTGCCTAAAATAGCCTTTAAATTGATCCCAAGTAATGTTGGTCTCATCAATGTTTAGCTCAGCTTTTCGGCTATCCCACCACGAAGACGCTTCGTGAGAAAGCCGATAGGCTCCCAAATAGCTTTGGTTTCTCCGAGAAGTTCCTTATAGCAAAGTACTTCTCCATTTCACTGAGCGCTTCTCACTCCATCTCCTAATGTGGTGCCATCATACTTAGGTGGACTTATCCTTTTATATCATTAGTGAGTTCTCACGCTAATCTGCCTTTTTGTTTTCTCGTTGACAGTGCATTTCCAGCATTAACATCAACACCCATTTCGGGGTTGTCCTCAGAGGTTGCTGATTATTATTATCACCTCTTCATCCTCCTCATTTCCCGTCACCTGCTGTTCAAGCACATAAGCGATCTCTTGTGTCCAACAGGCAGCAAGGATCTCATCAAGTTTCGGGTTGTTGCCGCTCCTCCTTCGTGTGGAGCATTACTCGCAACGCTCCCCTTGTTCTAACCATTTTCTCACAAGAAAAATTCAGGTTTTTATCGATTATGGACTCAATAGGTCCAAGAGCTGCAACCTTCAGCTCGATACCAAGATGTAACATCCTCATTTTAGACAATAGAACAAGTCATTTTTTTTTTTTGATAATTGCATACTGGTTCCAAATACATAATTTAGAACTCGCAATTCAAATAACCATTTATATAACAGCACAACCATATGCAAGTGTAATGACTCGAGTACCTCCGATCTATTCATTCCATGACTCGGTAATCTACCGATCTATTCATGAGTAATAAGAGTCGGTGTTTTTATTTAACACATTACTCTTGCGGTTCTCTTCCCTAACTGGGATTCGTAATGCTCGTCCAAGGAATCTAATCAATAATTGTTACTATTATTCATCGGCATCTCATCCCTTAGACTAGGTGAATTAGGACAACGCAATCAGCAAATTGCGATACTTTGGCCAAAGATTTGAAAACATACTGCTTCATGTCTCGTATTCCTTAACGGCATACTCATCAATCTGAATACGCCTTCACCCCATTCTTATGTTATATAGAATGTCTTATACCGACTACCGTCACCCTTCCTTTCACAATCGAATCACTGAGGCAGATTAACAAGGTGATAATGTTATATGGATGCCCACGAGGATTAGGGATATGATGACATACCGGTTCAACCTTACGGCTTCAACCAAAGGTGTCATGATACCCCGAATCTCCGAGGCAGCCTTATAACATGACCACGTTCTTAATCGGTCCTGGGGTAACTCGTGCGAAAATCAAGTGTAAATCTTAGCGATCAATGCAAAGGGTGTCACCATAAGTCATCTCGCATTATTGTAACTTCGAGAAGATCCTAATCTTCTCGGAGGTACAACTCGCAGCTGACTTATGTCGTCAACCTTTAAATCCGCCTCGAAAAGATCTACTCAAGAATGTCAAGCGTTACGCACTTGAGTTTAAATTACTTTTAAAGACTTATCCCTAAGGTTAGCCTTTCCAAATCCCCGGATTCTTCATCTTAAGACGACCCTCCTCTATAAAACCCATTACATGGTAGAGGTATTACGGTCAGTTCTCATCAAGGAGTCATTAGAATACACTTGATTCTAAAGCAACAGAATCGACAATATCTCATAACCTTTGCTTGAGATTGCCTTCTCGAACTCCATTTGTTTGCATATCGCTTTCTCTTAACTGAATTTATATCATACTTTTTAGTATAAAGATATAAATGATTAAGAATCCAATTTAATATTGTCCTGTCATACTTAGGACTAGGGATTAGTAATTTAATCCAGCTTTGTTTAGCGTTCTCTTTTAGGCTCACTTTTAACCTATCTTCTAGAAAGACAAATATTTAATTCCAATATTGCTTTCGCTAGAATGATTAGAACTTCTAAATACTCATAAGAATTCAATCTCATTTTCTTGCAAGCTTTCATTGTCAATCACAAAAGCATCGATATTATACAATGATAACAATGCCCCTTCGTTACATAAACCGAAGAAGGTCAACTTTCGAAATAGAATACAACACATAAGTATCAAACACTTATTTCCATTCCTTTCAAAACTATACAATTACATTTTTTGCAACAACATACTTGATACAATGCTTAACGGAAAAGAAACATCTTTTCACATATAGTACATCTATAAAATCAAGTCAGTAATTCATTATAAATCAAATAAACAATCGATCACCGCGATCTGCATTGCTTTTACCTCTTACGGCAACCATCTACAAAAATAGTCAACATGAGTCAGCTTCAATGAACCGAGCATGATAAGCACTAACTTTTAAAACAATTGCAATCCATCAATTGTTTTCATTAAACACCCTGTTTAAATGAGATCAAATATCCAAATAAGTAAACATATTCGATTATGTCCTTGTAATACGTAATGATTACAAATATGTAACTCTATCATTGTTACAAATAGTCTTAATCACTTTCTAATATTTCATCAAATATTAAAAGAATCAAGGAACGAATGTACACAACAATCATTGAATCCAAAATCACAACATTGGTCGATCGTTTCATTCTTCCAAAAGGGAAACAACATAACAATTCGAATTCCACCAATATGTTACAAAACAATTTCCCACCGTTAGATAAATATCAACAAGTATTAAATAAAGGAAGAGAAAGAACCTATCCATTCATACTTCCTTTCACATAAGTTCATCACTGTACCGTCTTTACATATAAAAACATTCAACCAAGATATAAATGAACAAGTTAAACAAGCCACAAGCAAGATCACTGTTCTAAATCAAGAAATAGAAACACAAGAAAAACTCGCACAAAGCAGCTAACACATCAATCAATCCATAAATCAACCTCAAGTCCAATACTAGATTCTTCTAAGCACATTAAGGCTTTCAACCAAGTTCGAAATCAAGAAACTTCAAGCGTATTGTTGTAAACAACAACTCTATAGCATAAGCAATTTGAGGTTTCCTAGGGACTATGCTATGTTGACCACACAAGATTTCCAAATCATGCTCACCAAATCGATCAATAAATGGAAAGGAACATAGCATACTTATTCTTGCTCACCAAAATCGGATCAAGTAAAAGAAATGAATACAACCAATCGATCCTTACCTTGGCGCATGCAAGTCTTAGTGTGATATTCATGACTTACCCAAACAAGGTCGAACGAAAACAGTATCCATACTCAAGGATCTCAACAAAGGACAAAGACAAAGTGTCCAAAGTCAAGTTCGAAAGAGACAGTAAGTACCACTACCTTTCCGTAATTCCAAATGATTCAAACGGAGGTAACAATTCAAGCAAATGCATATGAATTCATACGATGTTCATCAACGAAGCATAATAAGAATCGACGAACAATTAATCTCTGATTTCAAACCAAGAACCCGATCAACTCGCCAACCTTTTTACACAAATTTGTACAGTTGAAGACGTACATGTCCACCTAAGAATTTGTACCTCAAAATCCCCGAACACGAAGGAATTCCAATCGCAATAACAAGATCGAAATACATGTTATTCCATTAAGTCGCCGCACATAAAATACCAACAACTTAACTTTATTCGCTCAAAAATAAAATGAATCATTCAATCGACTCCTCAGAGTCGTCCAATTCACAACAGTATAAATCTATATATTCACACTGTAAACTGTTAATGGTTTTGTACTCATAACCACTGAACCCTACAGCAACGTACTATGAAATTGGTTGATAAATCCATCTATGCCATTCATGGCAAACATTCAGAATGAAACAAGTGAAGCAAATCGAATACCCATTTCAAGCAAGGAAATCAACTGAGCCGCTTCGAAACTTTCAAACAGCTTTCACAAAGAAATGCAATACATACCAAGGAAATCTATACTCATTATTTATTACAAATAACCGTGGTCAGAAGGCCTGTTCCTTTCTCTATAAGGCTTCCACGAAATCAAATAACAAAACACAAGGATGAATCTACATCCACAACAGTAGATAGCTATATATGATTCAATCAAGGACTCCACTGAGTCGTTATAATAAAGTATAGATGTAACAATATTATACACAAATAACAATAATCCTGCTTTCCACAATAACAAGGAAAACACTTCCGCTGGTCGTAAAGACTACGGTAACACAACAAATGCTTGCCTCCCAAGCCAAAAATTTGAAAACAAATGAAACCCGAAAGTATCATTAGTCGCTGTCAACAAATCCCACGACAGAGTTCCCAAAGAAGCAATAATACTGATCAATCTTACAGTATTCATCAGAATCATTCCATACAGTTTCCATAACAAGAAACAACGACCACAAATCAAAAACATACAAAGTGGTCTTATACTACACACAGTATATTCTAAGGGCTCACGCCAAACAGCCGAACACTCAAACTTTTATATATAAATACCTCACATGTATAAGCCAATGAATGAATACTCAAAGCAAATAGAGCTGAAATTCGATTTCAATAAACACCCATCAAGAGGAAATTGAAAAATCGAACTAAGAGATACAAAGTGCAAAAATCAAACAAGATCTCCATAGAAAATTCATCTAATTTTCACAAAACATTTGAACAGAGTTGTTCTAATGAAAGCACTTGAAAGACAAAGAAGATATTTAAAGGTTAGGGCCTAACATGCCTCGTATTTTGATCAAATTTCCGAAGCGCACTACGGAAGAGCTCAAACTTCCTTTTCTTTTCCCTCGATAAAGCGACCAACAAAATTTCACCTATCTCCATCACATATATATCTTCCAAGACAGAGAAAAGAGCAAGAGAAATTCATTCTTGCCATGCAACTCAAGGAGAATCAAAAGCGAAGAACCAAGAAACAAGCAGAGAGAGAGAGAGAGAAGACCGAAAATCGTGACAAACCAAACAAACCTTCAACTTCCCGCTTGCATGCCTTCTCGCGAGTTCCGAGCTCGCCTCCCTAGAACATTGAATGTCATTAAACCAACTTTCCCGCTTAAACTCAACTTCCACCGACCGCCGAATTGGCGCACAAATTCAACTACAACTCATGCTCATTTCCAAACTTAGCGACCACACCACGCTCGCACAAAGTTAGCCGTCGCCAAACCTCCGCCATGACCTGTCCCTCATCCTTATCCCCAAAGATTAATTGCCATAGAAAACGCCGCCCATGGTTCGCACTCCCTTCCATAGGCCCCTTTTCATTCTCCTTATTAGTTAGGTTAGTATCTTAGGTTAGAATTTAGGTAATACCCATACTAACCAATTTACACATAGATACTAACTTAGGATATTAACACATAGCCTAGGTCTAGGTTAGATTAACAATAATCTAACCCCTAGGTTAGGTTTTAGTTTTAGGTTACTAACCATTAATAATTCCAGCTTAGGTATAACATTTTATATGCCAAGAAAAGACCTAAAATCATGCATCTCCAAACAGATTCACTCCTATACGGCCGTTAGGCTACAGGAATATACATGATGTAACTATTACCTGGTCCACGTCCGAGACCTTCCGTATATACTTCGATATCGGGAACCAATTCATTTCCCAAGATCAGCTCGAGTCATACTCCCGACTACCTTAATCAATGCTTCCATACCTTGCAACTGTTCAAGGTCTCGTGATCTAATTCATCACACAAAAATTAAAGCATACTTGGATCAATTACACTGATCCAAGACTAGATATTATAGATGAATATCTCTATAATTCATTCCGTGATCGATTAATATTCGACACAAATGAAATAAATAAAAGAGTCTAATCATATTCGACTCACCAAAGATCTCGCAATCTGCAAGAAATTCAAGATATATCAAGCATGATTTCTGAATCGAGGAACACATCCTTTTACAAGAAATCACATATCTGAGCTCTCACCTGAGCTGCTCGGCAAGCTCTCGGCCCGAGCTGCTCCGCGAGCTCCCATGCGAGCTTCTCGGGAGATCCCGTGCAAGTTGTTTGGCGAGTCGTATGGCGAGCACTAAGGCAATCTCCGCGGCAAGCTGCTATAGGGTGAGCTGTCAGGCGAGCTGCGTTGCGAGCTACGTGGCGAGCAGCTAGGCGAGCTGCTCGACGATCGCCGAGGCGAGCTACCTCAAGGCGAGTTCGCAGGGTGTTCTCCTTAGCGAGCTCCCAGGCGAGTTTCCAGGCGAGTTGCTCGATGAGCTCCCGTGCGAGCTCAGGTCGAGCTGCTTGGCGAGCTCCCATGTGAGCCACTTAGCGAGTGCGGCGAGCTCCCAAAAGAGCTCAAAGGCGAGCTGCTCGGCGACCTCCCCGACAAGCTGCTCTAGGTCGAGCAGCTCGACGAACTCCGAGGCGAGCTTGTCGGTAATCTGTTAGGTGAGCTTACATGCGAGCTACTAGACGAGCTCAAGGCGAGTTGCCCGATGAGCTCCCGGGCGAGCTCAAGTCGAGCTGATCGGTGAGCTCCCAGGCAAGCTACTTGGCGAGCTCCCAAGCGAGCTCCCCGGCGAGATGTTACTCGGCGAGCTACTCGCGAGCTCAAGTTAGCCTACTCGGCGAGCTGCTCGGTGAGCTCCCGGGTGATCTACTTGGTGAGCTGCTCGACGAACTCCGACGCGAGCTACAAGATGAACTTGAAAGGTGAGCTCCCATGGGAGCCGTTGGTGACCTACTCGGCGAGCTCTCACCGAGCCAGCTGTGAGCTCCCATGGGAGCCGAACCGTGAGCTCCCATGCGAGATGCTCGGTGAGATCCCAGGCAAGCTTTTGGTGAGCTTCTCGGTGAGATCCTGAGGCAAGATGTTTTGCTCACAGCACCAAGGCAAGCTACTATAGGGCAAGCTTGTCAAGCAATCTTACAGGTGAGCCGTCGGGTGAGAGCTCCCGAGTGAGCCGCTAGGCAAGCTGCTCGCTCGACGAACTCCGAGGCGAGCTACCAAATGAGCTCAAGGTGAGTTAGAAGGTGAGCTCCTTAGCGAGCTCAAGGCGAGTTGGCAAGGTGAGCTCCTGTGGTGATTTTCTATGCGAGCTGCTCGATGAGCTCCCGTGTGAGCTCAAGTCGAGCCGCTTGGTGAGCTCCCAGTGGAGCAGCTCCGTGAGCTCCCGGGCGAGCTGCTCGGTGACCTCCCAAGCGAGCTGTTTAGTGAGCTCCCGATTGAGATCTCGGGCGAGCTCCCCGCATGAGCAGCAGGTGAGCTTCGAGCACGAGCAAAGAAGCTACTATAGGGTGAGCTTTTAGCAATCTTACAGTGAGCCGCCGAGATGAGTTGGCAAGACGAGTCGGCGTGAGCTCCCACGCGAGCTCGAGCTTGGCGAGCTCCATGTGATCTGCATTGCGAGCCGCTTGATGAACTCCGAGGTGAGCTACCAAGCTACCAACGAGCTCAAGGCAAGTTGGCAGCAAGGTGAGCTCCTTAGCGAGCTCAAGGTGAGTTGGCAAGTCAAGCTCCCGGTGAGTTTCCATGCGAGCCGCTTGATGAGATCCCGTGCGAGCTCAAGTCGAGCTCCCAAAAGAGCTGCTCGGTGACCTCCAAAGCGAGCTCTGCCATTGGCGAGCTCCCGACAAGCTGCTCTAGGTCGAGCACTCGACGAACTTCGAGGCGAGCTTGTAGGTAATCTCTAAGGTGAGCTTACATTCGAGCTACCAGCCGAGCTCAAGGTGAGTTGGCAAGGGAGTTGTCGGCGGGTTCCTGCGAGTTGCCCAACGAGCTCCCGGCGAGCCGCTCGGGAGATCCTACGCAAGCTATTTGGTGAGCTCCCATGCGGTGAGCACTAAGGCAATCTCCATGGCAAGTCGCTATAGGGTGAGTTGTCGGGCGACCTCCTAGGTGAGCTATGTTGCAAGCTACATGGCGAGCAGCTAGGTGAGCTACTTGACGAACGCCGAGGCGAGCTAGCGAATGAGCTCAAGGTGAGTTGGAAAGGTGAGCTCCTTAGCGAGCTCAAGGCGAGTTGGCAAGGCGAGCTCCCAGTCGAGTTTCCATGCGAGCTGCTCGATGAGCTCCCGTGCGAGCTCAAGTCGAGCTGCTTGGCGAGCTCCCATGAGCCACTTAGCAGCCTCCGTGAGCTCCCAGCGAGCCGCCGTGACCTCCCACAGCGAGTTGTTCGGTGAGCTCCCGACCGAGATCCTCCGAGGTGAGCTTGTCATAACTGCTAGTGAGCTTACATGCGAGCACCACGGCAGCTCTAAGGCGAGGAGAGCTTGCAAGCGAGCTCAATCTTACAGTGAGCCGCGATGAGCTGGCAAGACGAGCATGCCAGCGAGCTCCCAGTGTGAGCAGCCTCGGTGAGCTCCCGTGTGAGTCCTGTGCCGCACTTGCGAGCTAGCGCCGAAACTCCGAGGCGAGCTACCAAATGAGCTCAAGGCGATTTCGGCAAGGCAAGCTCCCCGTGTGAGTTTCCATGCGAGCCACGCGAGCCGCTCGATGAGCTCCGTGCGAGCTCAAGTCGAGCTCCCAAAAGAGCCGCTCGGTGACCTCCCAAGTGAGTTGCTCGGCGAGCTCCCCACAAGCTGCTCTAGGTCAATCAGCTTGACAAACTCCGAGGCGAGCTTGCCGACGTAATCTCGAGGTGAGCTTACATTCGAGCTACCAGACGAGCTCAAGGTGAGTTGCAAGGGAGTTGTCGAGTGAGCTCCCAAGCGTGTTGCCCGAGGCGAGCTCCCGCGCGAGCCGAAAGGTGAGCTCCTGTGAAAGCTACTTGGTGAGCTATTCGGCGAGCTCCCAAGCGAGCTACTGGCGAGCTCGGCCGGCGAGATGTTACTCGGCGAGCTCCCGTGTGAGCCGCTCGATGAACTCCTGGCGAGCTACTGACGAGCTCAAGGCGAGATCCTGCAGGTGAGCTGAAAGGCGAGCTCCGAGGTGAGCTGCGCAGGTGGGCTTCGCTATGAGCTCTCGAGTGATCTTACACGGCCAGCTCACGGGAGAGCTGCTGGGGTGAGTTCGTGGGCCGCGCTTGCTCGGCGGCTCCTGTGTGAGCTTCCTGGGATCAACTCGCCAAACTTGGCTCACCGAATGCGTCTTTAGCTTGGGCATCTTGGGGCACAATCCCCTGTTCGCCACTGCAGCTCGGCGTCTGGGTGGAAACCCCACTCTATAATTAGAAAAAAAGAAAAAAGGAAAAAAAGAAACACAAAAGTTTCCGTGGAAACCCCACTTTTTACTTGGAAAAAGAAACACCTCTGCTCTGTGGAAACCGCACTTTATACCCAGGAGGAAAACTACCTCTGCTCTGCGGAAACCCCACTTTTATGCTTTGGAAAAAAAAAAAGCACATCTCCTCCGTGGAAACCCCACTTTGTACTTGGAAAAAGAAACACCTCTGGAAGAAAAGCACCTCTCCTCTTTGGAAACCCCACTTTATAGTTTGGAAAAAAAAAAAAGCACATCTCGTCTCTGGAAACCCCACTTTATTATACTTGGGGAAAAAAAAACACATCTCTTCTCTGGAAACCCCACTTTCTTCCATGCTTAGGCAAAAAGAAAAAGAAAGGAGATCGCACCTCTTCTCTGGAAACCCCACTTCTTCTATGCTT
>CM031234.1:14290831-14303331 GCA_018340775.1 Taxus wallichiana var. yunnanensis
CCCGAGGCCAAAGCTCAGACTGACCCGAAAGACCACGTCAATTTAACTCAATCCACTCTTGGCAGACGATAAGAACAAATGCGAGCTGAGCAAGCTTTTCCGAGAGTCCGCTACATAGCGTAGTGGCAAAAACATCGAATGACCAACCTCTATCCATAGTAGTTCTAAGTAAAAGGACCTGTCGCGCGACGGATAAGGATACGGATGACAAAAACATTCACTTTTTTTTGCAGCAGCTAGATTAGCTCGCCGGCACGCTCGGCGACGATCTCGTTTTGTCAAAAGTTCACGATCGCGGATTGCCCACGTTGAGCCATGGCGCGCTCAGAAAACCTCCAATCAAAAATAATATTGTCTTGTGGCTCCGCAAGACTTTCGCACAAGATTATAATTCAAAACGTTCAGTTTTAATGTACCTCGCAAAGGTCATTGCTCGATGCAAATATCCCCATTCGCCTCACTATCGGACTCGCCAACATAAGGTACAAGCGAAAAACATCACAAGAGCAACGCCCACCCATAGTAGTTATAAGTAAATAGGCCTGTCAAGCGACGGATAAGGATCCGAACGAGAAAAACATTCATCCTTTTAGTTCGTAAACCAGCCAGACCACGCGCTCGGTATGTCCCAATGTGGGCGATTTTTGAATGCAAGTGTTGAGCCATGGCGCGCTCACTAACGCTGAAACCAAATCGGTATTTTAATGTTTCCGACGTCTCACCGCGCAAGATTTTGCACAAAGTTATTTCGCCAACATAGATTAGCTCGCCGCAAACATAGCCATACGGCTCACCGACCGACTCGCCAACATTGGGTACAAGCAAAATCATCCGACGAACAACCTCTACCCATAGTAGTTATAGGTAAAAAGGGCTCTCACACGACGGATAAGGAATCGAACGAGAAAAACATTCATTTTTTTTTTTTTTAGCTCGCAGGTCAGCTCGACGGCCAGCGCTGCGGCGAGCTCGCTATGTCCAACGCTCGCGATTTTGGAATGCAAGAGTTGAGCCATGGCGCGCTTAGCAAAGACCCAACCGATCCGATATTTTCACGTTTCCAACATCTCACCTCGCAAGATTTTGCGCAACGTTGCATTCAAAACGTTGAATCTTAATGTAGGCTCGCAGCGCATATTTCTCGCGGCGAAAGATAGCCAACATTGGGTACAAGCAAAATCATCCGACGAACAACCTCTACCCATAGTAGTTACAAGTAAAAAGGGCTCTCACACGACGGATAAGGAATCCAACGAGACAAACATTCATTTTTTCTTTTAGCTCGCAGGGCAGCGCGACGGCGAGCTCTGCGACGAGGTCGCTATGTCCAATGTTCCCGGTTTTGGAATGCAAGAGCTGAGCCATGGCGCGCTCGGCAAACCCCCAACCGGACCGATATTTTCACGTTTCCAACATCTCACCTCGCAACATTTTTCACAACGTTGAATTTTAACTTAACTCGCCGCAAATATATACCATACATTTTTTCCGACCGACTCGCCAAAGATTGGGTACAGAAAATCATCCGACGAACAACCTCTACCCATAGTAGTTATAAGTAAAAAGGGCTCTCACACGACGGATAAGGAATCCAACGAGAAAACATTCATTTTTTTTTTTCCAGCTCATCAGGCAGGCACGCGACGGCGAGCTCTGCGACGAGGTCGCTATGTCCAATGTTCCCGATTTTGGAATGCAAGAGCTGAGCCATGGCGCGCTCGGCAAACCCCCAACCGGACCGATATTTTCACGTTTCCAACGTCTCACCTCGCAAGATTTTGCACAACGTTGAATTTTAACTTAACTCGCCGCAAATATAGCCATACGGCTCACCGACCGACTCGCCAGCATTGGGTACAGGAAAAATCATCCGACGAACAACCTCTACCCATAGTAGTTATAAGTAAAAAGGGCTCTCACACGACGGATAAGGAATCGAACGAGAAAAACATTCATTTTTTTTTTTTTAGCTCCGAGGGCAACTCGACCGCGAGCTCTGCGACGAGCTCGCTATGTCCAATGTTCCCGATTTTGGAATGCAAGAGCTAAGCCATGGCGCGCTCGGCAAACCCCCAAACAAACCGATATTTTCACGTTTCCAACGTCTCACCTCGCAAGACTTTGCACAACGTTATATTCAAAACGTTGAATTTTAATGTAGCTCGCCGCAAAGATAGCCATACGGCTCACTGAAAGACTCGCCAACATTGGGTAGAAGCAAAATTGTCCGACGAACAACCTCTACCCATAGTAGTTATAGGTAAAAAGGGCTCTCACACGACGGATAAGGAATCGAACGAAAAAGACATTCATTTTTTTTTTTTTAACCTCGCAGAGCAGCTCGACGGCGAGCTCTGCAACGAGCTCGCTATGTCCAATGTTCGCAGTTTTGGAATGCAAGAGATGAGCCATGGCGCGCTCGGCAAAGCCCCAACCGAACCGATATTTTCACGTTTCCAACATCTCACCTCGCAAGATTTTGCACAACGTTGTATTCACAATGTTGAATTTTAACGTAGCTCGCCGCAAATATAGCCATACGGCTCACCGACCGGCTCGCCGGCATTGGGTACAAGCAAAATCATCCGACGAACAAACTCTACCCATAGTAGTTCTAAGTAAAAAGGGCTCTCACACGTCGGATAAGGAATCGAACGAGAAAAACATTCAATTTTTTTTTTTTAGCTCTGAGGGCAACTCGACGGCGAGCTCTGCGACGAGCTCGCTATGTACAATGTTCCCGATTTTGGAATGCAAGAGCTGAGCCATGGCGCGCTCAGCAAAGCCCCAACCGGACCGATATTTTCACGTTTCCAACATGTCACCTCGCAAGATTTTGCACAACGGTATATTCAAAACTTTAAATTTTAACGTAGCTCGATGCGGCGACTGCTCGCCGCAAAGATAGCCGTACGGCTCACTGACCGACTCGCCAACATTGGGTAAAAGCAAAATCGTCCGACGAACAACCTCTACCCATAGTAGTTATAAGTAAATAGGGCTCTCACACGACGGATAAGGAATCGAACGAAAAAAAACATTCATTTTTTTAAGCTCGACGGCGAGCTCTGCGACGAGCTCGCTATGTTCGCGCTTTTGGAACGCAAGAGCTGAGCCACGGCGCGCTCAGCAAAGCCCCAACCGAACCGATATTTTCACGTTTCCCACATCTCACCAACGTTGAATTTTAACGTTGCTCGCCGCAAGGATAGCCATACGGCTCGCTGACCGACTCGCCAACATTGGGTACAAGCAAAAATCATCCGACGAACAACCTCTACACATAGTAGTTACAAGTAAAAAGGGCTCTCACACGATGGATAAGGAATCGAACGAGAAAAACATTCGTTTTATTTTAGCTCGCATGGCAACTCGACGGCCGGCTCTTTGACGAGCTACCTATGTCCAATGTTCCCGATTTTGGAATGCAAGAGCTGAGCCATGGCACGCTCAGCAAAGCCCCAACCGAACCGATATTTTCACGTTTCCAACCTCTCACCTCGCAAGATTTTGCACAACGTTATATTGAAAACGTTGAATTTTAATGTAGCTCGACACGAGATTGCTCGCCGCAAAGATAGCCATACGGCTCACCGACCGACGAGCCAACATTGCGCATAAGCTAAATCATCCGACGAGCAACATCTACCCATAGTAGTTATAAGTAAAAAGGGCTGCCACGCGACGGATAAAGGAATCAAGCGAAAAAAAAACATTCATTATTTCTAAACTCGCAGAGCAAATCGACGGTGAGCTCTACGACGAGCTCGCTATGTCCAACGTTTCGACTCACCTACTCACCGCGATGCGCCCTTCGCACCAAGTCACCCCAAACTTGGTAGCTCTGCAAGCTACACATGTTCACAACTGATGACATTAAGTCTCCTCCGGTCATGCGCCAACACCCACTCAACCGATTTAGTCCTTAAGCACATGCTCCCGACGAGCCACATTACGCGAGCTCCCATGCAAGCTGCACAACGAACTCTGAGGCGAGCCACCAGACGAGCTCAAGACGAGATGGCAAGGTGAGCTCCTCAGCGAGCTCAAGGCAAGTTGTCATGCGCTCCCGGCGAGCTGCCGAGCTCGAGCCGCCGACGAGCTCCCAGTGAGATCCTCGCAGCCGCAGCGAGCTCAAGGTGAGCTGCTCGGCGAGCTCCCAAGCGAGCTACTTGGCGAGTTGTTTGGCGAGCTCCCCGATGAGCTCACAAGCGCGCTCAAACCGAGCTGCTCCGCGAGCTCCCAGCCGAGCTGCTCCGCGAGCTCCCGAGCTCCCTCCTCCCAGCCTCGAGCCGCTCCTCGATCTCCCAGGCAAGTTGTTCGGCGAGAACCAACCAAGGCGAGCCGCCACGAGCGAGCTCCCACGCGAGCTCCTGTGCAAGCCAGCTAGCGAGCTCCCGAGAGCTCAAGCGGGAGCTCCCGGCGAGCCGTGCTACGCGAGCTTCCAGGCAAGCTGCTCGACGAACTCCGAGGCGAGCTACCAGACGAGCTCAAGGCGAGTTGGCAAGGCAAGTTGTCAGGGGAGCTCACGGCCGAGCTGAAGTCGAGCTGCTCGACGTGCTCCTAGGTGAGCTGTTTGCCGAGCTCCTCGCAGCCGCTTGCGAGCTCGGCGAGCCGCCGGCGAGCTCCCTGCGCGAGCCGCTCGGCGTGCTCCCAAGCGAGCTACTTGGCGAGTTGTTCGGGCGAGCTCCCTTACGGATCCTCGACGAGCCGATGCGAGCTCAAGTCGAGCCGCCCGCGAGCTCCCAACCGAGCCGCTTCTGAGCTCTAGGCGAGCCGCCGGCGAGCTCCCGGTGAGCCGCTCCCGAGCTCCCATGCGAGCCGCCCGAGGCGAGCTACTCGGTGAGCTCCCCCAGCCGCTCTAGGGGTGAGATTGTCAAGAATCTTCGAGGCGAGGTTACAGGCGAGCTGCCATGCGAGTTGGCAAGGCGAGCTCCCATGCGAGTTGCTCGGCGAGCTCCCGGGCGAGCTGCGTTGCGAGCTGCTCGACGAACTTACAAACGAGCTCAAGGCGAGTGGGCAAGGCGAGCTGCTCGATGAGCTCCCGGGCGAGCTCAAGTCGAGCTGCTTGGGGTGCTCCCAGGTGAGCTACTTGGCGAGTACGGTGAGCTCCCAAAAGAGCTCCCAGGTGAGCTGCTCGGCGAGCTCCCCGACAAGCTGCTCTAGGTCGAGCAGCTTGACGAACTCCAAGGCGAGCTTGTCGGTAATCTCCGAGGTGGGCTTGCATGCGAGCTACCAGACGAGCTCGAGGTGAGCTGGCAAGGTGAGATCCTTAGCGAGCTCAAGGCGAGTTGGCACGGCAAGTCATCAATCGAGCCGCCGACGAGCTCCCCGGGTGAGCCGTTATCCGAGCTCCCAGGTGAGCTCCCTCACAGGTTGTTGGCGAGCTCAAAGGCGAGCTACTTGGCGGGTTGTTCGGCGAGCCCCCCGACGAGCTCACAGGCGCGCTCAAGTCGAGCTGCTCCGCGAGCTCGCAGAAGAGCTCCCAACCGAAGCCGCTCCGCGAAGCTACTCCGCGAGCTACTGTGCAGTGTTTGTTCGGCGCTCCCGGCAAGCCTTCTAGCTCTAGGGCGAGCTTGTCAGCAATCTTCGAGGCGAGCTGTCAGACGAGTTGGCGAGGCGAGTCGTTCGGTGAGCTGACAGGCGAGCTCCCATGCGAGTTTTCGGGGGAGCTGCTTGACGAGCTCCTGGGCGAGCTCAAGTCGAGCTTCTCGATGAGCTGGCAAGGCGAGATGTCGGCAGGCTCCCAGGTGAGTTTACGGGCAAGCCTGCCGAGCCGCTGGCGAGCCCTCGCGAGCCGGGCCGGGTGAGCTCCCATGGCCGAGCCGCCGCCGCCTACTCGGCGAGCTCCCGCGGGATTTGAACCGCGAGCTCCCGTGGGAGCTGCTCGGTGAGATCCCATGCAAGATGTACGGCGAGCACCAAGGCAAGCTCCGCGGCAAGCTGCTATAGGGCGAGCGTGTCAGCAGTCTTACAGGCGAGCTGCGAGACGAGTTGGCAAGGCGAGCTGTCAGGCGAGTTGCTCGGCGAGCTCCCGAGTGAGCTGCGTGGCGGGCTGCTCGGCGAGCTCCCGAGGCGAGCTACCAAACGAGCTCAAGCGAGTTGGCAAGGCGAGTTTCCATGCGAGCTGCTCGATGAGCTCCCGTGCGAGCTCGAGTCGAGCTGCTTGGCGAGCTCCCAGACGAGCTCAAGGCGAGCTGTCAGGAGAGCTCCCAGGCGAGTTGCCCGACGAGCTCAAGGCGAGCCGGGCAAGGCGAGCCGCCGAGAGCTCCCAGCGTGCGAGCCGCAAGGCGAGCCGTCAGAGAGCTCCCAGCGAGCCGCCCGACGAGCTCCCGGGCGAGCTCGAGTCGAGCTGATCGGTGAGCCCCCAGGCAAGCTACTTGGCGAGCTGCTCGCGAGCTCCTGCGAGCTACTTGGCGAGCTCCCTGGCCAGATGTTACTCGGCGAGCTGCTCGCGAGCTCAGGTTAGCCTACTCGGTGAGCTCCCGGGCGAGCTACTTGGCGAGCTGCTCGACGAACTCCGAGGCGAGCTACCAGACGAGCTCAAGGCGAGTTGGCAAGGCGAAGCCGGAAAGGGCCGACAGCGAGCTCCCGCGAGCGAAGCCAGCGAGCCGCTGACGAGCTCCCCGGGCGAGCTCAAGTCGAGCCGCCTGCAGCCAGTGAGCCGGCAAGGCGAGATGCTCCTGGCAGCTCCTGTGAGTTTACTGCAGCCTGCCGAGCCGCCGCGCCGCGGGCTCCTCGCGAGCCGCTTCGGAGCTCCCATGGGAGCTGCTCGCAAGCCGCTCGCGAGCTCCCGCGGATTTTGAACCGCGAGCTCCCGTGGAGCCGCTTGGGAGATCCTGCAAGTGCCGACGGCGGCACTAAGGCAAGCCCCGCGGCAAGCCGCTATAGGGCGAGCGTGTCGCCAGCCTTACAGCGAGCCGCCAGCTGCCGCGTGAGCCGCAAGGCGAGCCGCCAGCGAGCCGCTCCGCGAGCTCCCGAGCTCCCGAGCGAGCCGAGCTCTTCGAGCTCGCCGCGAGCTGCGCGAGCTCCGCTCGAAACGAGCTACCAAACGAGCTCGCCGAGTGAGCTGCAGGCGCGAGTTTCCATGCGAGCCGCTCGATGAGCTCCCGCGGCGAGCGAGTGAGTCGAGCCGCTTGGAGCTCCCATGCACGAGCTCAAGGCGAGCTGTCAGGAGAGCTCCCAGGCGAGTTGCCCGACGAGCTCAAGGCGAGCTTTCAGGAGAGCTCCCAGGCGAGTTGCCCGACGAGCTCCCGGGCGAGCTCGAGTCGAGCCGATCGGTGAGCTCCCAGGCAAGCTACTTGGCGAGCTGTTCGGCGAGCTCCTGCGAGCTACTGCGAGCTCCCGCCGATGTTACTCTACGAGAGCTCGCCATGAGCTCAGGTTAGCCTACTCGGTGAGCTCCCGGGCGAGCTGCTCGACGAACTCCGAGGCAAGCTACCAGACGAGCTCAAGGCGAGTTGGCAAGGCGAGCTCCCGTAGGCGAAGCCAGCGAGCCGCTGACGAGCTCCCGGGCGAGCTCTGCCGAGCCTCCTGAGCGAGCTCAGCGAGATGCTCGGCGCAGCTCCTGGTGAGCTTACGCAGCTCGCAGCTCCGGCAGCCCTCGAGCCGCCTGCGAGCTCGGAAAAGGCGAGCTCCCATGCAGCCCGCAGCTCCCTTGCGACCTCTCGCCGCGAGCCGCTCGCGAGCCGCCCGTGAGCTCCCGCCGAGCTCCCATGAGCCGCGAGCCCCTGCGAGAGCTCCGCGAGAACCGCGAGCTCCCGCGGCCGCCGCTGCTCGGTGAGATCCTGTGCAAGCTCTTGCACGCGAGCACCAAGGCAAGCCCGCTAAGGCAGCTCAGCTATAGCTGCTATAGCGAGTGAGCCGCACGGCAGCCTTACAGCGAGCTTACAGCGAGCCGCTGCGCGAGCCGCGCAAGCGAGCTCAGCGAGCCGCTGAGCTCCCGAGAGAGCCCGAGTGAGCTGCGAGGCGAGCTCCGCTCGCGAGCTACCAAACGAGCTCAAGCGAGCCGGCGAGCTGAGCTCCTTAGCGAGCCGCTCGATGAGCTCCCGTGGCGAGCGAAGTCGAGCTCCTCCCGGCGAGCTCCATTCCATGCGAGCTGCCGAGAGCTCCCAGTGCGAGCTCCCGAGCTCAAGAGCGAGCTCTTGGCAAGCTCCCAGTGCTGAAGCTCCCTGAGCTCTCCCGAGCCCCAAGCGAGCCAGCTCCCCTCCCAGAGCCGCTGTCGAGCTGAGCTCGCCGAGCTCCTTGGCAGTGAGCTCCTGGCGAGTGCTACTCGAGCTCCGCACCAGCTGAAGCTCCCGCTATAGAGGTGAGCTTGCAGCTTCTCTTAGCAGCTTGCAAGCCGCAGCAGCGAGCTCCGGGCAAGCTTGGTTAGCCGCCAGCTCGAGCTCCCCAAGGCGAGCAACTCCGGCGAGCTCCCCGAGGAGCTAACTCCGAGGCGAGCTACTTGACGAGCTCAAGGCGAGCTACCAAGGCGAGCTGCAAGGCGAGTTGGCAAGCGTGAGCTCCTTAGCGAGCTGCGAGCTCGCAGCCGCCTGAGCCGGCAAGGAGATGCTCGGCAGCTCCCAGTGAGTTTACCAAGCCTGCCGAGCCGCTCGATGAGCTCCCGTGCGAGCTCAAGTCGAGCTCCCAAGCTCCCGGAGCTTTCGGCCGAGCCTCCCGAGCCCCGCTTTGAACCTAGCTCCCGTGACAAGCCGCTCTAGGTGAGCATCTCAGCGAAACCCTCGGCGAGCTCCGAGGTGAGCCGCCGTAGGTAAGTCTCGAGCCGTCGAGCTTACATTCAAGCTACCGAGACCCCAAGCTCAAGGCGAGTTGGCGAGGAGTTGTCGGGAGCGGCTCTCCCAAGCGAGTTTCCGAGCGAGCTCCCAGCGAGCTGATCGGTGAGCTCCCCAGGCAAGCTACTTGGCGCGGCGAGCTATTGAGCTCCCAAACTCCCAAGCTGAGCTCCTTGGCGAGCTCCCGAGTGAGCTGTTACTCGCGAGCTCCCAGTGAGCTGCTCGACGAGCTCCGAGAGCTGAGCTACTCTTCTCAGCGAGCGAGCCCACTCAAGACGAGCTCAAGGCGAGCCGGGCAAGGAGCTCCGGGCGCATCTCTTCGAGGTGAGCTCCCCAGTGAGCTCCACTCAGCCGCTAGCTCATTGGCGAGCTTCAGGAGAGAGGAGAGCTCAGCAGTTCAGTGAGTTCTGCGAGTTGCCGCTGGGCTCCTCCAGCTTCCCGGGATCAACTCACCAAACTTGGCTCACCGAATGCGTCATTAGCTTGGGCATCTTGGGGCACAATCCCCATGCTCACCCTGCAGCTTGGCGTCTGGGTGGAAACCCCACTCTATAATAAAAAAAAAAAAAAAAGAAACACAAAAGTTTCCGTGGAAACCCCACTTTTACTTGGAAAAAGAAACACCTCTCTCTGTGGAAACCGCACTTTATACCCGGGAGGAAAACTACCTCTCTTCTCTGCGGAAACCCCACTTTTATACTTTGGAAAAAAAAAAGCACATCTCCTCCGTGGAAACCCCACTTTGTACTTGGAAAAAAAGAAACACCTCAGAAGAAAAGCACCTCTCCTCTTTGGAAACCCCACTTTATAGTTTGAAAAAAAAAAAGAACATCTCGTCTCTCTGAAACCCCACTTTATACTTGGGAAAAAAAAAAAAGGAGATCACATCTCTTCTCTGGAAACCCCACTTTCTTCTATGCTTAGGCAAAAAGAAAAAAAAGAAAGGAGATCACACCTCTTCTCTGGAAACCCCACTTCTTCTATGCTTAGGCAAAAAAGAAGAAGAGGGGATCGCATCTCTTCTCTGGAAACCCCACTTCTTCTATGCTTAGGTGAAAAAGAAGAAGAGGAGACCGCATCGCATCTCTTCTCTGGAAATCCCACTTCTTCTATGCTTAGGCAAAAAGGAGGAGGAGATCACATCTCTTCACCTTAAACCCCACCTCTTCTTCCCCTTCTGTACTTGGGGAAAAAAAGAGAGAGAGAGAGGAGGAGATCGCATCTCTTCGCCGGAAACCCCACCTCTTCTCCTCCTTCTATACTTGGGCAAAAAGAAGAGAGAGAGAGGAGGAGATCGCATCTCTTCACCGAAACCCCACCTCTTCTGCGCTCCTTCTATACTTGGGCCTAAAAAAGAGAGAGAGAGAGGAGATCGCATCTCTACGCCGGAAACCCACCTCTTCTTCTCCTTCTCTACTTTTGCCGAAAAAAAAAAAAGGGGGAGGAGGAGATCACACTCTTCGCCGAAACCCCGCCTCTTCTTCTCCTTCTATACTTGGGCAAAAAAAAAAGAGAGGAGGAGGAGATCGCATCTCTTCACCGGAAACCCCCCTCTTCTTCTCCTTCTATACTTTGAAAAAAAGAGAGAGGAGAGATCGCATCTCTTCGCCGGAAACCCCACCCCTTCTTCTCCTTCTATGGTTGGGCAAAAAAAAAAAGAGAGAGGAGGAGATCGCATCCCGATGATCACAAAGTGCGGAAACCCTTCCCCATCTCTTAGGATCGACTAACCCATGTCCAAGTGCTATTCACATGTAACCTTTCCCCACTTCAAAAGGAGAAGAAGGTCTTCAAAGTTCTCATTTGAATATTTGCTACTACCACCAAGATCTCGCACCGGGGCCAGTCCACCTGTGCTCGCGCCCAAGGTTTCAACAACCCCACGTCCTCCTACTTATCGGAGCTCGCACTTTTGCCGACCACTTGAGAGTATAGGTTGGCATTGCTTCAGCGCCATCCATTTTCGGGGCTAGTTGATTTGGCAGTGAGTTGTTACACACTCCTTAGCGGATTTCGACTTCCATGACCACCGTCCCCTTGTCTTAATCAACCAACACCCTTTGTGGGATCTCGGGTTAGCATGTAATTTGGCACCGTAACTCGACTTTCGGTTCATCCCGCATCGCCAGTTCTACTTACCAAAAATGGCCCACTTGGAGCTCACATTCCGCAGCGCGGCTCAATGGAGCAGCCAGCCCGCCTTACCTATTTAAAGTTTGAGAATAGGTCGAGGAGTTACGCCTTTGATGCCTCTAATCATTTGCTTTACCCGATAAAACTCACGCGTGAACTCTAGCTATCCCGAGGGAAACTTCGGAGGAAACCAGCTACTAGATGGTTCGATTAGTCTTTCACCCCTATACCCAAGTCGACGAATGATTTACATGTCGGTATCATCGCGCGGGCCTCCACTAGAGTTTCCTCCGCCTTCGCCCCGCTCGTGCATAGTTCACCATCTTTCGGGTCCCAACAGTGTGCTCGCACTTGAACCTTTCACGTAAGATCGGGGTCGGTCGGTGGTGCACCCCAAAGAGGGGCTCTCGCCGCCGCTTCCTTGCGCCTCGCGGGTTTCCAAACCCGCCAACTCGCACACATGTTAGACTCCTTGGTCCGTGTTTCAAGACGGGTCGGATGGAAAGCTCGCAAGCCGGCGCCACGAGCGCAGTGCCCGGGCCCGCCAAAGGTGCATGCTTCGCCACCACGACCGCCAAACGGAGGTACACTCAACGGCCCAAAAGTCCATGCTTGTGCCGCCATGACGGCACGTGTGTGCCGACGCACTCCCCGAGCCGAGTGGCGGACCGCCTCACACCGCTCCGCATCCGACCGGGAGCATCGCCGGCCTCCATCCGCTTCCCTCCCGACAATTTCAAGAACTCTTTAACTCTCTTTTTAAAGTCCTTTTCATCTTTCCCTCATGGTACTTGTTCACTATCGGTCTCTCGCCGTATTTAGCCTTGGATGGAATTTACCACCCGATTAGGGCTGCATTCCCAAACAACCCGACTCCCAACAGTGCCTCGTGGTGCAACAGGTCCGGGCCTGCCCGGGGCTCTCACTCTCTCTCCACCCCCTTCCAGGGGACTTGGGCCCATCCGTTCTGCCGAGGACACTTCTACGGACTTTTCAATTTTTGCGCGTAGATCGGCTGATTTTCATGCTTGGGCTCTTCCCGGTTCGCTCACCATTACTAGGGGAATCCTGGTAAGTTTCTTTTCCTCCGCTTAGTGATATGCTTAAACTCGGTGGGTACTCACGCCCGACTGGGGCCGCGAAATTTGGGACGCACCCTCCCGCGGAAGAGTCGCGACTAACAACGAGTAAAGTTCCGCACAAATCCGTGACCTCATGCCACAATCCAACGCCGACCAACATTGGCCACCGCTCATCGTGACATCGGCCACAAATCTCGTGCCCATTTAAGCCGATCAAGCGCCAGCTGGTGGGCATGGACAGCCATCTTTGATCCTCCCACCGAGGAACGGGGAAGTCGATTTTAGAGTGCGACGCCCAGCGAGGCGTGCCCTCGGCCGAGGCCTCGAGCACAACTTGCATTCAAAGACTCGATGATTCACGGATTCTGCAATTCACACTAAGTATCGCATTTCGCTACATTCTTCATCGTGGCGAAGCCGAGATATCCGTTACCGAGAGTCATGTTTAATTGGTGCGCCGTCGAGTCCGACATGCATGGCGCGCAGCCCCGCACAACTATTTATCGATCCT
>CM031234.1:14308331-14315831 GCA_018340775.1 Taxus wallichiana var. yunnanensis
CAACCGACAACACCCAATAAATTAGGCGTGCTAATTAGAGCAAAACCCACGTGTTCAAGAAAACTCCAAGAACGGTGGGATATTTGCATAATACATGTCACGTCCGTTACTAGGTGGATGTGGGTTAGACGGAAATTTCGACAGCCCTAACAATGGCCCGAGGCCAAAGCTCAGACTGACCCGAAAGACCACGTCAATTTAACTCAATCCACTCTTGGCAGATGATAAGAACAAATGCAAGCTGCAAGCTTTTCCTAGAGTCCGCAACATAGCGTAGTGGCAAAAACATCGAATGACCAACCTCTATCCATAGTAGTTCTAAGTAAAAGGACTGTCACGCGCGACGGATAAGGATACGGATGACAAAAACATTCACTTTTTTGTAGCAACTAGATTAGCTCGCCGGCACGCTCGGCGACGATCTCGTTTTTGTCAAATGTTCACGATCGCGGATTGCGCACGCGTGAGCCATGGCGCGCACTCAAAAACCTCCAATCAAAAATAATATTCTCTTGTGGCTCCGCAAGACTTTTTGCACAAGATTATATTCAAAACGTTCAGTTTTAATGTACCTCACAAAGGACATTGCTCGATGCAAATATTCCCATTCGCCTCACTTTCGGACTCGCCAACATAAGGTACAAGCGAAAAAACATCACAAGAGCAACGCCCACCCATAGTAGTTATAAGTAAATAGGCCAGTCAAGCGACGGATAAGGATCCGAACGAGAAAAACATTCATCCTTTTAGTTCGTAAACCAGCCAGACCACGCGCTCGGTATGTCCCAATGTGGGTGATTTTTGAATGCAAGTGTTGAGCCATGGCGTGCTCACTAACGCTAAAACCAAATCGGTATTTTAATGTTTCCGACGCGTCTCACCGCGCAAGATTTTGCACAAAGTTATTTCACCAACATAGATTAGCTCGCCGCAAACATAGCCATACGGCTCACCGACCGACTCGCCAACATTGGGTACAAGCAAAATCATCCGACGAACAACCTCTACCCATAGTAGTTATAGGTAAAAAGGGCTCTCACACGACGGATAAGGAATCGAACGAGAAAAACATTCATTTTTTTTTTTTTTAGCTCGCAGGTCAGCTCGACGGCCAGCGCTGCGGCGAGCTCGCTATGTCCAACGCTCGCGATTTTGGAATGCAAGAGTTGAGCCATGGCGCGCTCAGCAAAGACCCAACCGAACCGATATTTTCACGTTTCCAACATCTCACCTCGCAAGATTTTGCGCAACGTTGCATTCAAAACGTTGAATCTTAATGTAGGCTCGCAGCGCATATTTCTCGCGGCGAAAGATAGCCAACATTGGGTACAAGCAAAATCATCCGACGAACAACCTCTACCCATAGTAGTTATAAGTAAAAAGGGCTCTCACACGACGGATAAGGAATCCAACGAGAAAAACATTCATTTTTTCTTTTAGCTCGCAGGGCAGCGCGACGGCGAGCTCTGCGACGAGGTCGCTATGTCCAATGTTCCCGATTTTGGAATGCAAGAGCTGAGCCATGGCGCGCTCGGCAAACCCCCAACCGGACCGATATTTTCACGTTTCCAACATCTCACCTCGCAAGATTTTGCACAACGTTGAATTTTAACTTAACTCGCCGCAAATATAGCCATACGGCTCACCGACCGACTCGCCAGCATTGGGTACAGGAAAAATCATCCGACGAACAACCTCTACCCATAGTAGTTATAAGTAAAAAGGGCTCTCACACGACGGATAAGGAATCCAACGAGAAAACATTCAAAAACATTCATTTTTTTTTTTTTCAGAGGGCAACTCAACGGCGAGCTCGCGATGAGCTCGCTATATCCAATGTTCCCGATTTTGGAATGCAAGAGCTAAGCCATGGCATGCTCAAGCAAACCCCCAAACAAACCGATATTTTCACGTTTCCAACGTCTCACCTCGCAAGATTTTGCACAACGTTATATTCAAAACGTTGAATTTTAATGTAGCTCGCCGCAAAGACCATACGGCTCCTAAAGACTTCCAACATTGGGTAGAAGCAAAATTGTCCGACGAACAACCTCTACCCATAGTAGTTATAAGTAAAAAGGGCTCTCACACGATGGATAAGGAATCGACGAAAAAAACATTCATTTTTTTTTTTCCTCGCATAGAGCAGCTTTCGGCGAGCTCTGCAACGAGCTCGCTATGTCCAATGTTCGCAGTTTTGGAATGCAAGAGATGAGCCATGGCGCGCTCGACAAAGCCCCAACCGAACCGATATTTTCACGTTTCCAACATCTCACCTCGCAAGATTTTGCACAACGTTGTATTCACAATGTTGAATTTTAACGTAGCTCGCCGCAAATATAGCCATACGGCTCACCGACCGGCTCGCCGCATTGGGTACAAGCAAAATCATCCGACGAACAAACTCTACCCATAGTAGTTCTAAGTAAAAAGGGCTCTCACACGTCGGATAAGGAATCGAACGAGAAAAACATTCAATTTTTTTTTTTTAGCTCTGAGGGCAACTCGACGGCGAGCTCTGCGACGAGCTCGCTATGTACAATGTTCCCGATTTTGGAATGCAAGAGCTGAGCCATGGCGCGCTCAGCAAAGCCCCAACCGGACCGATATTTTCACGTTTCCAACATGTCACCTCGCAAGATTTTGCACAACGGTATATTCAAAACTTTAAATTTTAACGTAGCTCGATGCGGCGACTGCTCGCCGCAAAGATAGCCGTACGGCTCACTGATCGACTCGCCAACATTGGGTAAAAGCAAAATCGTCCGACGAACAACCTCTACCCATAGTAGTTATAAGTAAATAGGGCTCTCACACGACGGATAAGGAATCGAACGAAAAAAAACATTCATTTTTTTAAGCTCGACGGCGAGCTCTGCGACGAGCTCGCTATGTTCGCGCTTTTGGAACGCAAGAGCTGAGCCACGGCGCGCTCAGCAAAGCCCCAACCGAACCGATATTTTCACGTTTCCCACATCTCACCAACGTTGAATTTTAACGTTGCTCGCCGCAAGGATAGCCATACGGCTCGCTGACCGACTCGCCAACATTGGGTACAAGCAAAAATCATCCGACGAACAACCTCTACACATAGTAGTTACAAGTAAAAAGGGCTCTCACACGATGGATAAGGAATCGAACGAGAAAAACATTCGTTTTATTTTAGCTCGCATGGCAACTCGACGGCCGGCTCTTTGACGAGCTACCTATGTCCAATGTTCCCGATTTTGGAATGCAAGAGCTGAGCCATGGCACGCTCAGCAAAGCCCCAACCGAACCGATATTTTCACGTTTCCAACCTCTCACCTCGCAAGATTTTGCACAACGTTATATTGAAAACGTTGAATTTTAATGTAGCTCGACACGGAGATTGCTCGCCGCAAAGATAGCCATACGGCTCACTGACCGACGAGCCAACATTGCGTACAAGCTAAATCATCCGACGAGCAACATCTACCCATAGTAGTTATAAGTAAAAAGGGCTGCCACGCGACGGATAAGGAATCAAGCGAAAAAAAACATTCATTATTTCTAAACTCGCAGAGCAGCTCGACGGTGAGCTCTACGACGAGCTCGCTATGTCCAACGTTCTTGACTCACCTACTCACTGCGATGCGCCCTTCGCACCAAGTCACCCCAAACTTGGTAGCTCTGCAAGCTACACATGTTCACAATCTGGATGACATTAAGTCTCCTCCGGGTCATGCGCCAACACCCACTCAACCGATTTAGTCCTTAAGCACATGCTCCCGGACGAGCTGTTACGCGAGCTCCCATGCAAGCTGCACAACGAACTCTGAGGCGAGCCACCAGACGAGCTCAAGACGAGATGGCAAGGTGAGCTCCTCAGCGAGCTCAAGGCAAGTTGTCATGCGAGCTCCCGGGCGAGCTGAATTCGAGCTGCTCGACGAGCTCCCAGGTGAGATCCCTTGCAGGCTGCTTGGCGAGCTCGAAGGTGAGCTGCTCGGCGAGCTCCCAAGCGAGCTACTTGGCGAGTTGTTTGGCGAGCTCCCCGATGAGCTCACAAGCGCGCTCAAACCGAGCTGCTCCGCGAGCTCCCAGCCGAGCTGCTCCTCGATCTCCCAGGCAAGTTGTTCGGCGAGAACCAAGGCGAGCTGTCACGCGAGCTCCCAGGCGAGTTGCCAGGCAAGCCGCTAGGCGAGCTCCCGAGAGAGCTGGGCGGGGAGCTCCCGGGCGAGCTGTTACGCGAGCTTCCAGGCAAGCTGCTCGACGAACTCCGAGGCGAGCTACCAGACGAGCTCAAGGCGAGTTGGCAAGGCAAGTTGTCAGGGGAGCTCACGGCCGAGCTGAAGTCGAGCTGCTCGACGTGCTCCTAGGTGAGCTGTTTGCCGAGCTCCCTTGCAGGCTGCTTGGCGAGCTCGAAGGCGAGCTGCTCGGCGAGCTCCCAAGCGAGCTGCTCGGCGTGCTCCCAAGCGAGCTACTTGGCGAGTTGTTCGGCGAGCTCCCTTACGGGATCCTCGACGAGCTGACAAGCGAGCTCAAGTCGAGCTGCTCCGCGAGCTCCCAACCGAGCTGCTCGGTGAGCTCTTAGGCGAGCTGCTCGGCGAGCTCCCGGGTGAGCTGCTCCCCGAGCTCCCATGCGAGCTGCTCCGAGGCGAGCTACTCGGTGAGCTCCCCGGCAAGCTGCTCTAGGGTGAGATTGTCAGCAATCTTCGAGGCGAGGTTACAGGCGAGCTGCCATGCGAGTTGGCAAGGCGAGCTCCCATGCGAGTTGCTCGGCGAGCTCCCGGGCGAGCTGCGTTGCGAGCTGCTCGACGAACTTACAAACGAGCTCAAGGCGAGTGGGCAAGGCGAGCTGCTCGATGAGCTCCCGGGCGAGCTCAAGTCGAGCTGCTTGGGGTGCTCCCAGGTGAGCTACTTGGCGAGTACGGTGAGCTCCCAAAAGAGCTCCCAGGTGAGCTGCTCCCCCAGCTCCCGTGAGCTTCTCGGTGACTTGTCAAATGAGCTATTCGGTGAGCTCCCAACAAGCTTTGCGCTCTAGGTCGAGCAGCTTGACGAACTCCAAGGCGAGCTTGTCGGTAATCTCCGAGGTGGGCTTGCATGCGAGCTACCAGACGAGCTCGAGGTGAGCTGGCAAGGTGAGATCCTTAGCGAGCTCAAGGCGAGTTGGCACGGCAAGTTGTCAATCGAGCTGCTCGACGAGCTCCTGGGTGAGCTGTTATCCGAGCTCCCAGGTGAGCTCCCTCACAGGTTGTTTGGCGAGCTCAAAGGCGAGCTACTTGGCGGGTTGTTCGGCGAGCCCCCCGACGAGCTCACAGGCGCGCTCAAGTCGAGCTGCTCCGCGAGCTCGCAGAAGAGCTCCCAACCGAGCTGCTCTGCGAGCTGCTCCGCGAGCTACCAGGCAAGTTGTTCGGCGAGCTCCCCGGCAAGCAGCTCTAGGGCGAGCTTGTCAGCAATCTTCGAGGCGAGCTGTCAGACGAGTTGGCGAGGCGAGTCGTTCGGTGAGCTGACAGGCGAGCTCCCATGCGAGTTTTCGGGGGAGCTGCTTGACGAGCTCCTGGGCGAGCTCAAGTCGAGCTTCTCGGTGAGCTGGCAAGGCGAGATGTCGGCAGGCTCCCAGGTGAGTTTACGGGCAAGCTCAAGCCGAGCTGCTCGGCGAGCCCCTTGGCGAGCTGCTCGGTGAGCTCCCATGGGAGCTGCTCGGCAAGCTGCTCGGCGAGCTCCCGCGGGATTTGAACCGCGAGCTCCCGTGGGAGCTGCTCGGTGAGATCCCAGGCAAGCTGTACGGCGAGCACCAAGGCAAGCTCCGCGGCAAGCTGCTATAGGGCGAGCGTGTCAGCAGTCTTACAGGCGAGCTGCCAGACGAGTTGGCAAGGCGAGCTGTCAGGCGAGTTGCTCGGCGAGCTCCCGAGTGAGCTGCGTGGCGAGCTGCTCGGCGAGCTACCAAACGAGCTCAAGCGAGTTGGCAAGGCGAGTTTCCATGCGAGCTGCTCGATGAGCTCCCGTGCGAGCGCGAGTCGAGCTGCTTGGAGCTCCCAGCAGCGAGCTCAGCGAGTTGCAAGGTGAGTGTCGGGAGAGCTCCCAGGCGAGTTGCCCGACGAGCTCAAGGCGAGTTGGCAAGGCGAGCTGTCAGGAGAGCTCCCAGGCGAGTTGCCCGACGAGCTCCCGGGCGAGCTCGAGTCGAGCTGATCGGTGAGCTCCCAGGCAAGCTACTTGGCGAGCTGTTCGGCGAGCTCCCAAGCGAGCTACTTGGCGAGCTCCCTGGCCAGATGTTACTCGGCGAGCTGCTCGCGAGCTCAGGTTAGCCTACTCGGTGAGCTCCCGGGCGAGCTACTTGGCGAGCTGCTCGACGAACTCCGAGGCGAGCTACCAGACGAGCTCAAGGCGAGTTGGCAAGGCGAGCTGGAAAGGCGAGCTGACAGGCGAGCTCCCGTGCGAGTTTTCAGGCGAGCTGCTTGACGAGCTCCTGGGCGAGCTCAAGTCGAGCTGCCCGGTGAGCCGGCAAGGCGAGCTGTCGGCAAGCTCCCAGGTGAGTTTCTGGGAAAGCTCAAGTCGAGCTGCCCAGCGAGCTCCCATGCGAGCTGCTCGGTGAGCTCCCATGGGAGCTGTTTGGCGAGCTACTCGGCGAGCTCTCAGCGGAGCTCCCTTGCGAGCTGCTCGGGGAGATCCCAGGCAAGCTGTTTGGCGAGCACTAAGGCAATCTCCGCGCGAGCCTCTATAGGGTGAGCTTCGAGCTCTCGCGTGATGAGCTCAGCGTGCTGGTGAGCTACGTGGCGAGCTGCGAGCTGCTCGACGAGCCGAGAGCGAGCTGCGAGCTACCGAGCTCAAGGTGAGTTCGCAAGGTGAGCTCCTTGAGCGAGCTCAAGGCGAGTTAGCGGCGAGCTCCCGGTGAGTTTCAGGTGAGTTGCTCGATGAGCTCCCGTGCGAGCTCAGGTCGAGCTGCTTGGCGAGCTCCCATGTGAGCCACTTAGCGAGTGCGGCGAGCTCCCAAAAGAGCTCAAAGGCGAGCTGCTCGGTGACCTCCCAAGCTGAGGCTGCCGGTGAGTTGGCGAGCTCCCGACAAGCTGCTCTAGGTCGAGTCAGCTCGACGAGCTCAAGGCGAGCTTGTCGAGCTGTCTGTTAGGTGAGCTTACATGCGAGCTCATGCGGCTCAGCTCAAGGCGAGTTGCCCGATGAGCTCCCGGGCGAGCTCAAGTCGAGCTGATCGGTGAGCTCCCAGGCAAGCTACTTGGCGAGCTCCCAAGCGAGCTCCCCGGCGAGATGTTACTCGGCGAGCTCTCGCGAGCTCAAGTTAGCCTACTCGGTGAGCTGCTCGGTGAGCTCCCCAAGGTGATCTACTTGGCGAGCTGCTCGACGAACTCCGAGGCGAGCTACCAGACGAGCTGGAAAGGCGAGCTCCCATGGGAGCTGTTTGGCGACCTACTCGGCGAGCTCTCAGCCGAGCTGCTCCGTGAGCTCCCGTGGGAGCTGAACCGCGAGCTCCCATGCGAGATGCTCGGTGAGATCCCAGGCAAGCTTTTTGGCGAGCTGCTCGGCGAG
>CM031234.1:14326322-14493644 GCA_018340775.1 Taxus wallichiana var. yunnanensis
CCCTTAAAACATAGAAAATGGCGATTTGGAGTGATAGAAGTGGAATCGGGTCTCGGATCCTCAGCGCCTGCGAAAGCGGGGGCGGGGATCTCGGGTGTTCGGGAAAGCTTCGGGAAAAGCGGGCGATTAATACGAGAGATCGGCTAAAATACGGATTTCCTATGACTCGTGCGATTTTTAAACCACAGCCGCATCCGTGAACAAGGGCATCGTCGAGCACCCACCAGAAGATCCTACCGCGAGCGAGCGAGGAAGAGAGGTCGGCGAGCAAGCGGCGAAGGATGATTTAAGCTTCTGGTTTGGAGATGGAGAATGACCGCTATGACTTTCAAGGATGCACTGGCTCTAGCTAATGCCGTGCCATGTTTAGGAGTGCTTGCGATTTTCCTTCTTACAGCGGTGGATATGCGCTATCTTTGTTCTTTTCTGTAAAGCGGTCATCTGGTTTCTACCGAAATCGGCCAGCGCGGTAACGAAATGCGAGCGGAATCTGAGATTCTTGAAAGCAGCCTGACCCACGACTTACGCCCGAATCGGCGAACGAGAAGCGCCAGCAAGAATCTGGACCACTTAAGATCCCGGTCGGGCGAGGTGAGAGCATGCGATGGGCGGAATGGATCGCCGCGAGTATACGAAGAAGAAAAAAAAAAAATTGGCCGCGAAATTGCTTTGGTACGGACGTGGAGACCTGCTGACGGTATTTCACCAATCCGAGAATGCTGACTAGAAATGGAAACAACTTGCGGCAGTCGCTAAAGCAAAAGAACTTCGAAATGATGTTAAATCGCGGGCCTCTTCGAGGGGCAACCTCCTTTGAGCTGGCGCAATACAATATATTCGTGGATGCTTCAGCGAGCCTCAACACCTTCTTGTATACTAATTCTGTTGAAGAAACTACACTTCCGCTTTGCACCGCGAATTGTTAAAATATGCCGAAGGGGCGACTTACAAAGCACGCGCGTCCAAGTAACTAATGTCTGGCTGCGAAGCAAATAGAAGGGTAGGAACACGGGTTCTAACATCTGACGGAAACCAAACCTTGAGAGGAGAAGAAAATCTCACATTGCAAAAAGTAGGTTTAGAAAGAACCGTGTAGAGGAAACACCGTCCTTGACCTCTTTCTCGGAGCTCGGCTCGGCCAGTGGAGAGAACTTGTACCTTAGACTTGCACAAATCCCGTCTGAAACCCCCTTAGAAACTCAATCTTACTGCCGTGGCTATGTGGATGGTTGCGGTGGCTTACACCCATCTCCCATAAGGCGGCATGACAAGCACTCATGCGGTGCGATCATACAGGCGTTTGTGCACGGATCCCATCGAACTCCGCGATTAAAGCGCGCTTGGGCGAGTAAATCTTGGATGGGTGACCTCTGGGAAGTCCGGTGTCGCACCCTTTTTGGCCTTTACAGTACCTCCGAGCTCGCGCCGAGCTTTCCTCGGACCTCGCCTCCTCCGATCTGGCGCCCGACCTCGCCTCCCGAGATCGCATCACGCTCCCCCGACTTGCGTGCGGTTACGGGTGGCAGCCATTGCGGGGTTTTAGAGTGTTTTTATTAAAAAAAAATGTTGTTGCGAGTGGATAGGAAAACGCTTTCTAAAACACGTTTAGTAATGGCAATTTGGGATTTGAGATGAAGAAGCGAGGATAACGGACTTGAGCGGGGTCTTTAGCTCTCTGGCGAGTGGGATGGAGGAAAAATGCAATTTGGGGGCCGTAATGATAAGAAGCTGGAAATTGTTTCCTTGAGGCAAAAAGGGGCGGAATAGCGAGAGGAAGAAGGTGTGCACGAATTTCGAGGCAAGCCAGGTAAAAAAGCGAAGAGGTTATAGCAAACCCTTAAAACATAGAAAATGGCGATTTCGGAGTGATAGAAGTGGAATCGGGTCTCGGATCCTCAGCGCCTTGAAAGCGGGGGCGGGGATCTCGGGTGTTAGGGAAAGCTTCGAAGCGGAGCCGATGTAATGAGAGATACGGCTAAAATACGGTTTCCTATGACTCGTGCGATTTTAAACCACAGCGCATCCGTGAGCAGGGGCATCGTCGAGCACCACGAAGATCCTACCGCGAGCGAGGAAGAGAGGTCGCGAGCAAGCGATGAAGGATGATTTAAAGCTTCGGTTTGGAGATGGAGACAACCGCTGCTGACTTTCAAGGCTGCTGGCTCTAGCTAATGCCGTGCCAAGTTTAGGAGTGCTTGCGATTTTCCTTCTTACGCGGCTGGATGTCTGCGATCTTTGTTCTTTTCTGTAAAAGCGGTCATCTGGTTTCTACCGAAATCGGCCCAGCGCAGTAACAGAATGCGAGCGGAATGCAAAGTTCTTTGAAGCGGCCTGACCCACGACTTCACGCCGGATCGGCGAAACGAGGCGCAACAAGATCTGGACCACTTAAGATCCGGTCGGGCGAGGTGAGAGCATGCGATGGGCGGAATGGATCGCCGCGAGTATACGAAGAGAGAAAAAAAAAATTGGCCGCGAAATTGCTTTGGTACGAGCGTGGAGACCTACTGACGTTATTTCACCAATCACAAGAATGCAACTAGAAATGGAAACAACTTGCGGCGAGTCGCTAAAGCAAAAGAACTCGAAATGATGTTAAATCGCGGGCCTCTTCGAGGGCAACCTCCTTTGAGCAAGCGCAATCAATATATTCGTGGATGCTTCAGCGCCTCAACACCTTCTTGTATACTAATTCTGTTGAAGAAACTACACGCTTCCACTTTGCACACGGGAATTGTTAAAATATGCTTAGAAGGGGCGACTTACAAAGCACGCGCGTCCGAAGTAACTAATCTATGCGAAGCAAGCGGAAGGAGTAGGAACACGGGTTCCTAACATCTCTGACGACGGAAACCAAACCTTGAGAGGAGAAGAAAATCTCACATTACTTGCACAAAAGTAGGTTTAGAAAGAAGCCGTGTAGAGAGAAACACCGTCCTTGACCTCTTTCTCGGAGCTCGGCTCGGCCGTGGAGAGAACTTGTACCTTAGACTTGCACAAATCCCGTCTGAAACCCCCTTAGAAACTCAATCTTACTGCCGTGGCTATGTGGATGGTTGCGGTGGCTTACACCCATCTCCCATGGGATAGCATGACAAACAAACTCTCATAATAGGTGCGATCATACCGGCGTTTGTGCGGATCCCATCGAAACTCCTTGATTAAAAGCGCGCTTGGGCGAGTAGTCTTGGGATGGGTGACCTCCGGGAAGTCCCGGTGTCGCACCCTTTTTGCCTTTACAGAGTACCTCAGAGCTCGCGAGAGCTTTCCTCGGACCTCGCCTCCGATCTGGCGCCGACCTCGCCTCCAAGATCGCATCGCGCTCCCCACTTGCGTGCGATTACGGGTGTGACCATTGCGGGGGTTTTAGAGTGTTTTATTAAAAAAAAATGTTGTTGCGGTGGATAGGAAAACGCTTTCTAAAACACGTTTAGTAATGGCAATTTGGGATTTGAGATGAAGGAAGCGAGGATAACGGACTTGAGCGGGGTTTTAGCGCTCTCTAGCGAGCTGGGATGGAGGAAAAATGCAATTTGGGGGCCGTAATGATAAGAAGCGGAAATTGTTTCCTTGAGGCAAAAAGGGGCGGAATAGCGAGAGGAAGAAGGTGTGCGAATTTGAGGCAATGACCGGGTAAAAAAGCGAAGAGGTTATAGCAAACCCTTAAAACATAGAAAATGGCGATTTCGGAGTGATAGAAGTGGAATCGGGTCTCGGATCCTCAACGCACGAAAGCGGGGGGCGGGGATCTCGGGTGTTCAGGGAAAGTTTCGGGAAAACGGAGCCGAGTGTAATACGAGAATCGGCTAAAATACAGGATTTCCTATGACTCGTGCGATTTTAAACCACAGCGCGCATCCGTGAGCAGGGGGCATCGTCGAGACACCGCGAAGATCCTACACGCGAGCGAGGAAGAGAGGTCGCGAGCAAGCGATGAAGGATGATTTAAAACTTACGGTTTGGAGATGGAGACAACCGCTGCTGACTTTCAAGGCTGCACAGCTCTAGCTAATGCCGTGCCAAGTTTAGGAGTGCTTGCGATTTTCCTTCTTAAAGCGGCGGCCCGGATGTCTGCATCTTTGTTCTTTTCTGTAAAGCGGTCATCTGGTTTCTACCCGAAATCGGCCAGCGCGTAGCAGAATCGAAGCGGAATGCAAAGTTCTTTGAAGCAGCCTGACCCACGACTTACGCCCGAATCGCGAGCGAGGCGCAACAAGATCTGGACCACTTAAGATCCCGGTCGGGCGAGGTGAGAGCATGCGATGGGCGGAATGGATCGCGCAGTATACGAAGAGAGAAAAAAAAAAAAAAAAAAAAATTGGCCGCGGAAATTGCTTTGGTACGAGGCGTGGAGACCACTGCACTATTTCACCAATCACAAGAATGCTGACTAGAAATGGAAACAACTTACAGCGAGTCGCTAAAGCAAAAGAACTCGAAATGATGTTAAATCGCGGGCCTCTTCGAGGGCAACCTCCTTTGAGCAAGCGCAATCAATATATTCGTGGATGCTTCATGAGCCTCAACACCTTCTTGTATACTAATTCTGTTGAAGAAACTACCGCTTCCACTTTGCAGCAGAATTGTTAAAATATGCCGAAGGGGCGACTTACAAAGCACGTGCGTCCGAAGTAACTAATCTGTGCGAAGCAAGCGAAGGAGTAGGAACACGGGTTCCTAACATCTCTGACGGAAACCAAACCTTGAGAGGAGAAGAAAATCTCTGATACGCACAAAGAGTAGGTTTAAGAAAGAACCGTGTAGAGGAAACACCGTCCTTGACCTCTTTCTCGGAGCTCGGCTCGGCCAAGTGGAGAGAACTTGTACCTTAGACTTGCACAAATCCGTCTTGAAACCCCCTTAGAAACTCAATCTTACTGCATGTGGCTATGTGGATGGTTGCGGTGGCTTACACCCATCTCCCATGGGGCGGCATGACAAACAACTCATAACGGTGCGATCATACCAGCGTTTGTGCCGGATCCCATCGAAACTCCGTGATTAAAGCGCGCTTGGGCGAGTAATGCTTGGGATGGGTGACCTCCCGGGAAGTCCCGTGTCGCACCCTTTTTGGCCTTTGCAGTACCTCAGAGCTCGCGCCAGAGCTTTCCTCGGACCTCGCCTCCGATCTGGCGCCGACCTCGCCTCCAAGATCGCATCGCGCTCCCCTGACTTGCGTGCGAATTACGGGTGGCACCATTGCGGGGGTTTTAGAGTGTTTTTATTAAAAAAAAATGTTGTTGCGAGTGGATAGGAAAACGCTTTCTAAAACACGTTTAGTAATGGCAATTTGGGATTTGAGATGAAGAAAGCGAGGATAACGGACTTGAGCAGGGGTCTTTAGCGCTCTCTAGGCGGTGGGATGGAGGAAAAATGCAATTTGGGGGCCGTAATGATAAGAGCTGAAATTGTTTCCTTGAGGCAAAAAGGGCGGAATAGCGAGAGGAAGAAGGTGTGCGAATTTGGGGCAGCAACGGGTAAAAGCGAAGAGGTTATAGCAAACCCTTAAAACATAGAAAATGGCGATTTCGGAGTGATAGAAGTGGAATCGGGTCTCGGATCCTCAGCGCCGAAAGCGGGGGCGGGGATCTCGGGTGTTCGGGAAAGTTTCGGGAAAATGGAGCCGAGTGTACGAGAGATACGGCTAAAATACAGTTTCCTATGACTCGTGCGATTTTAAACCACAGCGCATCCGTGAGCAGGGGGCATCGTCGAGCACCCGCCGAAGATCCTACACGCGAGCGAGGAAGAGAGTCGCGAGCAAGCGGCGAAGGATGATTTAAAGCTTACGGTTTGGAGATGGAGACAACCGCTGCTGACTTTCAAGGCTGCTGGCTCTAGCTAATGCCGTGCCAAGTTTAGGAGTGCTTGCGATTTTCCTTCTTACAGCGTTTGGATATGCTGCAATCTTTGTTCTTTTCTGTAAAAAAAGCGGTCATCTGGTTTCTACCGAAAATCGGCCCAGCACGGTAACGAGAATGCGAAGCGGAATGCAAAGTTCTTTGGAAGCAGCCTGACCCGACTTACGCCCCGAATCGCGAGCAGAGCGCAACAATCTGGACCACTTAAGATCCCGGTCGGGCGAGGTGAGAGCATGCGATGGGCGGAATTGGATCGCGCAGTATATCGAAGAGAGAAAAAAAAAAAATTGGCCGCGAAATTGCTTTGGTACGGACGTGGAGACCTGCAACGGTATTTCACCAATCACAAGAATGCGACTAGAAATGGAAACAACTTGCATGACGAGTCGCTAAAGCAAAAGAACTCGAAATGATGTTAAATCGCGGGCCTCTTCGAGGGCAACCTCCTTTGAGCGGCGCAATACAATATATTCGTGGATGCTTCAACGAGCCTCAACACCTTCTTGTATACTAATTCTGTTGAAGAAACTACGCTTCCGCTTGCAGCGGGATTGTTAAAATATGCCGAAGGGCGACTTACAAAAACGCACGCGTCCGAAAGTAACTAATCTGCTGCGAAAGCAAAGCGAAGGGTAGGAACACGGGTTCCTAACATCTGACGAAACCAAACCTTGAGAGGAGAAGAAAATCTCTGTTTACGCTGAAAAAGAGTAGGTTTAAGAAAGAACCGTGTAGAGGAAACACCGTCCTTGACCTCTTTCTCGGAGCTCGGCTCGGCCAGTGGAGAGAACTTGTACCTTAGACTTGCACAAATCCCGTCTTGAAACCCCCTTAGAAACTCAATCTTACTGCCGTGGCTATGTGGATGGTTGCGGTGGCTTACACCCATCTCCCATAAGGACGGCGCATGACAAACAACTCATAACAGGTGCGATCATACCAGCGTTTGTGCACCGGATCCCATCGAACTCCGCGATTAAAGCGCGCTTGGGCGAGTAATGCTTGGATGGGTGACCTCATGGAAGTCCGGTGTCGCACCCTTTTTGGCCTTTACAGTACCTCAGAGCTCGCGCCGAGCTTTCCTCGGACCTCGCCTCCGATCTGGCGCCGACCTCGCCTCCAAGATCGCATCGCGCTCCCGACTTGCGTGCAATTACGGGTGGACCATTGCGGGGGGTTTTAGAGTGTTTTTATTAAAAAAATGTTGTTGCGTGGATAGGAAAACGCTTTCTAAAACACGTTTAGTAATGGCATTTGGGATTTGAGATGAAGAAAGCGAGGATAACGGACTTGAGCAGGGGTCTTTAGCGCTCTGGCAAGTGGGATGGAGGAAAAATGCAATTTGGGGGCCGTAATGATAAGAATGGAAATTGTTTCCTTGAGGCAAAAAGGGGCGGAATAGCGAGAGGAAGAAGGTGTGCGAATTTAGGGCAAGGGGTAAAAAATGAAGAGGTTATAGCAAACCCTTAAAAACATAGAAAATGGCGATTTCGGAGTGATAGAAGTGGAATCGGGTCTCGGATCCTCAGCGCCTGAAAGCGGGGGCGGGGATCTCGGGTGTTCGGAAAGCGGGAAAGCGGAGCGATTAATAGGGATCGGACTTGAGCGAGGGTCTTTGCGCTCCCAGCCGGGATGGAGGAAAAATGCAATTTGGGGCCGTAAAGATCCTAAAGCGAGGAAATTGTTTCCTTGAGGCAAGCGAAAATGATTTAAGAAGCTGGAATTGCGAGAGGAAGAAGCCTGTACTGACTTTCAAGATACTTAGGCTCTGCTAAAATGCCGAAGCCAAGTTATATTGTGAAACCCTTAAAACATAGAAAATGGCGATTTTGTTCGGAGTGATAGAAGTGGAATCGGGTCTCGGATTCTCAAATCGCCGAAGTAATGGCAATTTGGGAGGAGATGAAGAAGCAGGATCGAGGACTTGAGCAGGGTCTTTGGCGCTCTCACTAGGCAGTCGGATGGAGGAAAAATGCAATTTGGGGAGCCGTAATGATAAAAAAAAAATTGTTTCCTTGAGGAAAAAGGCGGAATAGCGAGGAAGAAGGTGTGCGAGAATATTTCACGGCAATAAAAAAGCGAAGAGGTTTAGCCCCTAAAACATAGAAAATGCGATTTTGATAAATGTGGAATCGCGGATCCTCAGCGCTGAAAGCGGGGGCATCTCGGGTGTTAGGAAAGCTTGAGGAAATGCGGACCAGGTGTAATACGAGACACCTTCTGGCTAAAATACCGGATCCTATGACTACGTGCGATTTTTAACCACGCGCATCCGTGAATATGCGAGGCATCGTCGAGAGAAAGATCCTACCGTAGCGAGGAAGAGAGGTGCGAAGCAAAGCAGCGAAGGATGATTTACGAAACTTGGTTTGGAGATGGAGACAACCTTTCTGCAGGAGACTTTCAAAGTTGCTGGCTCTAGCTAATGCCGTGCCAAGTTTAGGAGTGCTTGCGATTTTCCTTCTTAAGCGGCGATTGGATGTCTGCAATCTTTGTTCTTTTCTGTAAAATGGTCATCTGGTTTCTACCCGAAATCGGCAGCACGCATGATAACAGAATCATAGAGAGCGGAATCAGAAGTTCTTTGAAGCAGCCTGACCCGACTTACGCGAGTCGGAGAGCGAGAGCGCAACAAGATCTGGACCACTTAAGATCCGGTCGGGCGAGGTGAGAGCATGCGATGGGCGGGAATTGGATCGCCGCGAGTATCGAAGAGAGAAGAAAAAAAAAAATTGGCGCGAAATTGCTTTGGTACGAGACGTGGAGACCTGCACACGGTATTTCACCAATCACAAGAATGCGACTAGAAATGGAAACAACTTTGCAGCGAGTCGCTAAAGCAAAAGAACTCGAAATGATGTTAAATCGCGGGCCTCTTCGAGGCAACCTCCTTTGAGCGGCGCTTGTCTGATATATTCGTGGATGCTTCAGAGCCTCAACACCTTCTTGTATACTAATTGATCTGTTGAAGAAACTACAGCGTCCCTTTGCAGCGGGATTGTTAAAATATGCCGAAGGGCGACTTACAAAAGCGTCGTCCAAAGTAACTAATCTGCTGCTGCGAAGCAAAGAAGGAGTAGGAACACGGGTTCTAACATCTCTACGAAGCGGAAACCAAACCTTGAGAGGAGAAGAAAATCTCTGTTACTGCACAAAAGAGTAGGTTTAAGAAAGAAGCAGTGTAGAGGAAACACCGTCCTTGACCTCTTTCTCGGAGCTCGGCTCGGCCAGTGGAGAGAACTTGTACCTTAGACTTGCACAAATCCATCTTGAAAACCCCTTAGAAACTCAATCTTACTGCCGTGGCTATGTGGATGGTTGCGGTGGCTTACACCCATCTCCCATAAGGGCGGCATGACAAACAACTCATAGCAGGTGCGATCATACCGGCGTTTGTGCAGGATCCCATCGAACTCCATGATTAAGCGCGCTTGGGCGAGTAGTCTTGGGATGGTGACCTCCGGGAAGTCCGGTGTCGCACCCTTTTTGCCTTTCTGAGTACCTCAGAGCTCGCGCGAGCTTTCCTCGGACCTTGCCTCCGATCTGGCGCCGACCTCGCCTCCCGAGATCGCATCGCGCTCCCCAACTTGCGTGCGATTACGGGTGGCAGACCATTGCGGGGGTTTTAGTGTGTTTTTATTAAAAAAAAAATGTTGTTGCGATGGATAGGAAAACGCTTTCTAAAACACGTTTAGTAATGGCAATTTGGGATTTGAGATGAAGAAAAGCGAGGATAACGGACTTGAGCGGGTCTTTGGCGCTCTGGCAAGCTGGGGATGGAGGAAAAATGCAATTTGGGGGCCGTAATGATAAGAAGCTGAAATTGTTTCCTTGAGGCAAAAAGGGCGGAATAGCGAGAGGAAGAAGGTGTGCGAATTTGGGGCAAGGGTAAAAAAGCGAAGAGGTTATAGCAAACCCTTAAAACATAGAAAATGGCGATTTACGAGTGATAGAAGTGGAATCGGGTCTCGGATCCTCAGCGCCGCAAAGCGGGGGCGGGGATCTCGGGTGTTAGGGAAAGTTTCGGGAAAGCGGAGCGATTGTACGAGAGATACGGCTAAAATACCGGATTTCCTATGACTCGTGCGATTTTAAACCACAGCGCGCATCCGTGAGCAGGGGGCATCGTCGAGCACCACGAAGATCCTACCGCAGCGAGGAGGAAGAGAGTCGCGAGCAAGCGGCGAAGGATGATTTACGAAGCTTGGTTTGGAGATGGAGACAACCGCTGCTGACTTTCAAGGCTGCTGGCTCTAGCTAATGCCGTGCCAAGTTTAGGAGTGCTTGCGATTTTCCTTCTTACAGCGCTGGATATGCTGCGATCTTTGTTCTTTTCTGTAAAGCGGTCATCTGGTTTCTACCGAAATCGGCAGCACGTAGCGAGAATGCGAAGCGGAATGCAAAGTTCTTTGGAAAGCAGCCTGCCCACGACTTACGCCTAGATCGGCGAGCGAGGAGCGCAACAAGATCTGGACCACTTAAGATCCCAGGTCGGGCGAGGTGAGAGCATGCGATGGGCGAATTGGATCGCCGCAGTATACGAAGAGAAGAAAAAAAAAATTGGCCGCGGAAATTGCTTTGGTACAGACGTGGAGACCACTGCGACACTATTTCACCAATCACAAGAATGCTGACTAGAAATGGAAACAACTTACGGCGAGTCGCTAAAGCAAAAGAACTCGAAATGATGTTAAATCGCGGGCCTCTTCGAGGGCAACCTCCTTTGAGCGGCGCAATACAATATATTCGTGGATGCTTCATGAGCCTCAACACCTTCTTGTATACTAATTCTGTTGAAGAAACTACGCTTCCCACACTGCGCGGGATTGTTAAAATATGCGAAGGGGCGACTTACAAAGCACGCGCGTCCGAAGTAACTAATGCTGCTGCGAAGCAAACGGAAGGTAGGAACACGGGTTCCTAACATCTGACGGAAACCAAACCTTGAGAGGAGAAGAAAATCTCACATTACGCACAAAGTAGGTTTAAGAAAGAACCGTGTAGAGGAAACACCGTCCTTGACCTCTTTCTCGGAGCTCGGCTCGGCCAGTGGAGAGAACTTGTACCTTAGACTTGCACAAATCCCGTCTTGAAACCCCCTTAGAAACTCAATCTTACATGCCGTGGCTATGTGGATGGTTGCGGTGGCTTACACCCATCTCCCATAAGGGAGGCGGCATGACAAACAACTCATAATGGGTGCGATCATACCGGCGTTTGTGCACGGATCCCATCGAACTCCGCGATTAAGCGCGCTTGGGCGAGTAATCTTGGGATGGGTGACCTCCCGGAAGTCCGGTGTCGCACCCTTTTTGGCCTTTCACAGAGTACCTCAGAGCTCGCGCGAGCTTTCCTCGGACCTCGCCTCCGATCTGGCGCCCGACCTCGCCTCCCGAGATCGCATCGCGCTCCCCACTTGCGTGCGATTACGGGTGGCAGCCATTGCGGGGGTTTTAGTGTTTTTATTAAAAAAAATGTTGTTGCGATGGATAGGAAAATGCTTTCTAAAACACGTTTAGTAATGGCAATTTGGGATTTGAGATGAAGGAAAGCGAGGATAACGGACTTGAGCAGGGTCTTTAGCGCTCTCTAGGCAGAGTGGGATGGAGGAAAAATGCAATTTGGGGCCGTAATGATAAGAAGCTGGAAATTGTTTCCTTGAGGCAAAAGGGGCGGAATAGCGAGAGGAAGAAGGTGTGCGAATTTAGGCAAACGGGTAAGGTAAAAAAGCGAAGAGGTTATAGCAAACCCTTAAAACATAGAAAATGGCGATTTCGGAGTGATAGAAGTGGAATCGGGTCTCGGATCCTCAGCGCCTGAAAGCGCGGGGCGGGGATCTCGGGTGTTAGGGAAAGTTTCGGGGAAAAGCGGAGCGATTAATGAGAGATCTGGCTAAAATACCGGATTTCTATGACTCGTGCGATTTTAAACCACAGGCGCATCCAGTGAGCAGGGGCATCGTCGAGCACCCGCCGAAGATCCTACCGCAGCGAGCGAGGAAGAGAGGTCGCGAGCAAGCGGCGAAGGATGATTTCGAAGCTTACGGTTTGGAGATGGAGACAACCGCTGCAACTTTCAAGGCTGCTGGCTCTAGCTAATGCCGTGCCAAGTTTAGGAGTGCTTGCGATTTTCCTTCTTAAAGGCGCGGGATATCTGCAATCTTTGTTCTTTTCTGTAAAAGCGGTCATCTGGTTTCTACCGAAATCGGCCCAGCGCAGTAACGAGAATGCGAAGCGGAATGCAAATTCTTTGGAAACAGCCTGACCCGACTTACGCCGAATCGGCGAACAGAGCGCAACAAGATCTGGACCACTTAAGATCCGGTCGGGCGAGGTGAGAGCATGCGATGGGCGGAATTGGATCGCCGCGAGTATACGAAGAGAGAAGAAAAAAAAAAAAAAAATTGGCCGCGGAAATTGCTTTGGTACGGAGGCGTGGAGACCTGCGACGGTATTTCACCAATCACAAGAATGCAACTAGAAATGGAAACAACTTGCAACGAGTCGCTAAAGCAAAAGAACTTCGAAATGATGTTAAATCGCGGGCCTCTTCGAGGCAACCTCCTTTGAGCGCCTTGTCAATATATTCGTGGATGCTTCATTGAGCCTCAACACCTTCTTGTATACTAATTCTGTTGAAGAAACTACCGCTTCCGCACATGCAGGATTGTTAAAATATGCGAAGGGGCGACTTACAAAACACGCGCGTCAAGTAACTAATCTGCGAAAAGCAAGCGAAGGAGTAGGAACACGGGTTCCTAACATCTCGACGAAACCAAACCTTGAGAGGAGAAGAAAATCTCTGTTACGCACAAAGTAGGTTTAAGAAAGAACCGTGTAGAGGAAACACCGTCCTTGACCTCTTTCTCGGAGCTCGGCTCGGCCGTGGAGAGAACTTGTACCTTAGACTTGCACAAATCCCGTCTTGAAACCCCCTTAGAAACTCAATCTTACATGCGTGGCTATGTGGATGGTTGCGGTGGCTTACACCCATCTCCCATGGGGCGGCATGACAAACAACTCATAATGGTGCGATCATACCGGCGTTTGTGCACCGATCCCATCGAAACTCCGCGATTAAAGCGCGCTTGGGCGAGTAATCTTGGGATGGGTGACCTCCCGGGAAGTCCGGTGTCGCACCCTTTTTGGCCTTTACAGAGTACCTCAGAGCTCGCGCCGAGCTTTCCTCGGACCTCGCCTCCGATCTGCGCCCGACCTCGCCTCCAAGATCGCATCGCGCTCCCCCACTTGCGTGCATTACGGGTGGCAGACCATTGCGGGGGTTTTAGTGTGTTTTTATTAAAAAAAAATGTTGTTGCGATGGATAGGAAAACGCTTTCTAAAACACGTTTAGTAATGGCAATTTGGGATTTGAGATGAAGGAAAGCGAGGATAACGGACTTGAGCAGGGTCTTTAGCGCTCTCTAGGCGGTGGGATGGAGGAAAAATGCAATTTGGGGGCCGTAATGATAAGAACTGAAATTGTTTCCTTGAGGCAAAAAGGGCGGAATAGCGAGAGGAAGAAGGTGTGCGAATTTAGGGGGCAAGGGTAAAAAACGAAGAGGTTATAGCAAACCCTTAAAACATAGAAAATGGCGATTTCGGAGTGATAGAAGTGGAATCGGGTCTCGGATCCTCAACGCCGAAAGCGGGGGCGGGGATCTCGGGTGTTAGGGGAAAGTTTCGGGGAAAGCGGAGCCGAGTGTACGAGAGATACGGCTAAAATACGGATTTCCTATGACTCGTGTGATTTTAAACCACAGGCGCATCCGTGAGCGGGGGCATCGTCGAGCACCACCCGAAGATCCTACCGCGCGAGCGAGGAAGAGAGGTCGCGAGCAAGCGATGAAGGATGATTTAAAAGCTTGGTTTGGAGATGGAGACAACCGCTGCAACTTTCAAGGCTGCACTGGCTCTAGCTAATGCCGTGCCAAGTTTAGGAGTGCTTGCGATTTTCCTTCTTAAGCGGCTTTGGATATCTGCAATCTTTGTTCTTTTCTGTAAAAGCGGTCATCTGGTTTCTACCGAAATCGGCCCAGCAGGTAACGAGAATGCGAGCGGAATGCAAAGTTCTTTGAAAGCAGCCTGACCCACGACTTACGCGAGATCGGCGAGCGAGGCGCAACAAGATCTGGACCACTTAAGATCCCGGTCGGCGAGGTGAGAGCATGCGATGGGCGGAATTGGATCGCGCGAGTATACGAAGAGAGAGAAAAAAAAAAAAAATTGGCCGCGAAATTGCTTTGGTACGAGGCGTGGAGACCTATGCAGCGGTATTTCACCAATCACAAGAATGCAACTAGAAATGGAAACAACTTGCAGCGAGTCGCTAAAGCAAAAGAACTCGAAATGATGTTAAATCGCGGGCCTCTTCGAGGGCAACCTCCTTTGAGCGGCCTTGCAATACAATATATTCGTGGATGCTTCAGCGAGCCTCAACACCTTCTTGTATACTAATTCTGTTGAAGAAACTACGCTTCCCACGCGGGATTGTTAAAATATGCGAAGGGACGACTTACAAAGCACGTGCGTCCGAAGTAACTAATCTGCTGCTGAAGCAAAGCGAAGGGTAGGAACACGGGTTCCTAACATCTCTGACGAAAACCAAACCTTGAGAGGAGAAGAAAATCTCTGTTACTGCACAAAGTAGGTTTAAGAAAGAACCGTGTAGAGGAAACACCGTCCTTGACCTCTTTCTCGGAGCTCGGCTCGGCCAAGTGGAGAGAACTTGTACCTTAGACTTGCACAAATCCCGTCTTGAAACCCCCTTAGAAACTCAATCTTACTGCCGTGGCTATGTGGATGGTTGCGGTGGCTTACACCCATCTCCCATAAGGGCGGCGTGACACAAACAACTCATAACGCAGGTGCGATCATACCGGCGTTTGTGCACGGATCCCATCGAAACTCCGCGATTAAGCGCGCTTGGGCGAGTAGTCTTGGATGGGTGACCTCCCGGGAAGTCCCGGTGTCGCACCCTTTTTGGCCTTTACCGAGTACCTCCGAGCTCGCGCCGAGCTTTCCTCGGACCTCGCCTCCGATCTGGCGCCGACCTCGCCTCCAAGATCGCATCGCGCTCCCCCAACTTGCGTGCAATTACGGGTGACAGCCATTGCGGGGGGTTTTTAGAGTGTTTTTTTATTAAAAAAAAATGTTGTTGCAGTGGATAGGAAAACGCTTTCTAAAACACGTTTAGTAATGGCAATTTGGGATTTGAGATGAAGGAAACGAGGATAACGGACTTGAACGGGGTCTTTGGCGCTCTCTAGGCAGCTGGGATGGAGGAAAAATGCAATTTGGGGGCCGTAATGATAAGAACTGGAAATTGTTTCCTTGAGGCAAAAAGGGGCGGAATAGCGAGAGGAAGAAGGTGTGCGAATTTCGGGGCAACCGGGTAAAAAACGAAGAGGTTATAGCAAACCCTTAAAACATAGAAAATGGCGATTTCGGAGTGATAGAAGTGGAATCGGGTCTCGGATCCTCAGCGCCGAAAGCGGGGGGCGGGGATCTCGGGTGTTAGGGAAAGTTTCGGGAAGCGGAGCCGAGTGTACGAGAGATACGGCTAAAATACGGATTTCCTATGACTCGTGCGATTTTAAACCACAGCGCATCCGTGAGCAGGGGGCATCGTCGAGCACCCGCCGAAGATCCTACACGCGAGCGAGGAAGAGAGGTCGCGAGCAAGCGATGAAGGATGATTTAAAGCTTGGTTTGGAGATGGAGACAACCTTTGCAACTTTCAAGGCTGCTGGCTCTAGCTAATGCCGTGCCAAGTTTAGGAGTGCTTGCGATTTTCCTTCTTACGGCTTTGGATGTCTGCGATCTTTGTTCTTTTCTGTAAAAAAGCGGTCATCTGGTTTCTACCGAAATCGGCCCAGCACGGTAGCGAGAATGCGAGCGGAATGCAAAGTTCTTTGAAAGCAGCCTGACCCACGACTTACGCCGAATCGGCGAGCAGAGCGCAACAAGATCTGGACCACTTAAGATCCCGGTCGGGCGAGGTGAGAGCATGCGATGGGCGGAATTGGATCGCGCGAGTATCGAAGAGAGAAGAAAAAAAAAAAAAATTGGCCGCGGAAATTGCTTTGGTACGGACGTGGAGACCACTGCCTGACGGTATTTCACCAATCACAAGAATGCAACTAGAAATGGAAACAACTTGCAGCGAGTCGCTAAAGCAAAAGAACTTCGAAATGATGTTAAATCGCGGGCCTCTTCGAGGCAACCTCCTTTGAGCAAGCGCAATACAATATATTCGTGGATGCTTCATTGAGCCTCAACACCTTCTTGTATACTAATTCTGTTGAAGAAACTACGCTTCCCTTTGCAGCGGATTGTTAAAATATGCGAAGGGGCGACTTACAAAGCACGTGCGTCGAAGTAACTAATCTGCTGCGAAGCAAGCGAGAAGGAGTAGGAACACGGGTTCCTAACATCTACGACGAAACCAAACCTTGAGAGGAGAAGAAAATCTCTGTTACTGCACAAAGTAGGTTTAAGAAAGAACCGTGTAGAGAGAAACACCGTCCTTGACCTCTTTCTCGGAGCTCGGCTCGGCCGTGGAGAGAACTTGTACCTTAGACTTGCACAAATCCCGTCTTGAAACCCCTTAGAAACTCAATCTTACGCCGTGGCTATGTGGATGGTTGCGGTGGCTTACACCCATCTCCCATAAGGACAGGCATGACAAACAACTCATAGCAGGTGCGATCATACCAGCGTTTGTGCACGGATCCCATCGAGAACTCCGCGATTAAAGCGCGCTTGGGCGAGTAGTCTTGGGATGGGTGACCTCCCGGGAAGTCCCGGTGTCGCACCCTTTTTGGCCTTTACCGAGTACCTCCGAGCTCGCGCCGAGGCTTTCCTCGGACCTCGCCTCCGATCTGGCGCCCGACCTCGCCTCCCGAAGATCGCATCATCGCCTCCCCCACTTGCGTGCAATTACGGGTGAAGCAGACCATTGCGGGGGTTTTAGAGTGTTTTTATTAAAAAAATGTTGTTGCGGTGGATAGGAAAACGCTTTCTAAAACACGTTTAGTAATGGCAATTTGGGATTTGAGATGAAGGAAAGCGAGGATAACGGACTTGAGCGGGGTCTTTGGCGCTCTGGCAGGCGAGTGGGATGGAGGAAAAATGCAATTTGGGGGCCGTAATGATAAGAAGCTGAAATTGTTTCCTTGAGGCAAAAGGGCGGAATAGCGAGAGGAAGAAGGTGTGCGAATTTGGGGCAGGCGAAAGCGGGTAAAAAAGCGAAGAGGTTATAGCAAACCCTTAAAACATAGAAAATGGCGATTTCGGAGTGATAGAAGTGGAATCGGGTCTCGGATCCTCAACGCACGAAAGCGGGGCGGGGATCTCGGGTGTTCGGGAAAGTTTCGGGAAAGCGGAGCGATGTACGAGAGATACGGCTAAAATACCGGATTTCCTATGACTCGTGCGATTTTAAACCACAGCGCATCCGTGAGCAGGGGGCATCGTCGAGCACCCGCCGAAGATCCTACACGCGAGCGAGGAAGAGAGTCGCGAGCAAGCGGCGAAGGATGATTTACGAAGCTTGGTTTGGAGATGGAGACAACCGCTGCACTTTCAAGGCTGCTGGCTCTAGCTAATGCCGTGCCAAGTTTAGGAGTGCTTGCGATTTTCCTTCTTACAGCGTTTGGGATGTCTGCAATCTTTGTTCTTTTCTGTAAAGCGGTCATCTGGTTTCTACCCGAAATCGGCACGGTAACGAGAATGCGAGCGGAATGCAAAGTTCTTTGGAAAGCAGCCTGACCCGACTTACTTGCCCGAGATCGGCGAAACGAGCGCAACAAGATCTGGACCACTTAAGATCCGGTCGGGCGAGGTGAGAGCATGCGATGGGCGGAATTGGATCGCGCGAGTATACGAAGAGAGAAGAAAAAAAAAAATTGGCCGCGGAAATTGCTTTGGTACGGACGTGGAGACCTGCATGACGGTATTTCACCAATCACAAGAATGCACTAGAAATGGAAACAACTTGCAAGTCGCTAAAGCAAAAGAACTTCGAAATGATGTTAAATCGCGGGCCTCTTGAGGGCAACCTCCTTTGAGCGGCCTTGTACTGATATATTCGTGGATGCTTCATGAGCCTCAACACCTTCTTGTATACTAATTCTGTTGAAGAAACTACCGCTTCCCACACAGCGGGATTGTTAAAATATGCGAAGGGGCGACTTACAAAGCACGTGCGTCCAAGTAACTAATCTGCTGCGAAGCAAACGAAGGAGTAGGAACACGGGTTCTAACATCTCTGACGAAACCAAACCTTGAGAGGAGAAGAAAATCTCTGTTACGCAAAAGAGTAGGTTTAAGAAAGAACCGTGTAGAGGAAACACCGTCCTTGACCTCTTTCTCGGAGCTCGGCTCGGCCGTGGAGAGAACTTGTACCTTAGACTTGCACAAATCCCATCTTGAAACCCCCTTAGAAACTCAATCTTACGCCGTGGCTATGTGGATGGTTGCGGTGGCTTACACCCATCCCCATAAGGACAGGCATGACAAACAACTCATAACAGGTGCGATCATACCAGCGTTTGTGCACGGATCCCATCGAACTCCGCGATTAAAGCGCGCTTGGGCGAGTAATGCTTGGGATGGGTGACCTCCCGGGAAGTCCCGGTGTCGCACCCTTTTGGCCTTTGCCGAGTACCTCGAGCTCGCGCCGAGCTTTCCTCGGACCTCGCCTCCGATCGGCGCCGACCTCGCCTCCAAGATCGCATCGCTCCCCCAACTTGCGTGCGATTACGGGTGGCACCATTGCGGGGGTTTTTAGTGTGTTTTTATTAAAAAAATGTTGTTGCGATGGATAGGAAAACGCTTTCTAAAACACGTTTAGTAATGGCAATTTGGGATTTGAGATGAAGGAAGCGAGGATAACGGACTTGAGCAGGGGTCTTTGGCGCTCTCTAGGCGGTGGGATGGAGGAAAAATGCAATTTGGGGGCCGTAATGATAAGAAGCTGAAATTGTTTCCTTGAGGCAAAAAAGGGGCGGAATAGCGAGAGGAAGAAGGTGTGCGAATTTAGGGGCAAAAGGGGTAAAAAGCGAAGAGGTTATAGCAAACCCTTAAAACATAGAAAATGGCGATTTCGGAGTGATAGAAGTGGAATCGGGTCTCGGATCCTCAACGCCTGAAACAGCGGGGGCGGGGATCTCGGGTGTTAGGGAAAGTTTCGGGAAAATGGAGCCGAGTGTACGAGAGATACGGCTAAAATACCGGATTTCCTATGACTCGTGCGATTTTAAACCACAGGCGCATCCGTGAGCAGGGGCATCGTCGAGCACCGCCGAAGATCCTACCGCGAGCGAGGAAGAGAGTCGCGAGCAAGCGATGAAGGATGATTTACGAAGCTTGGTTTGGAGATGGAGACAACCGCTGCTGACTTTCAAGGCTGCACGGCTCTAGCTAATGCCGTGCCAAGTTTAGGAGTGCTTGCGATTTTCCTTCTTAAGCTGCTGGATATGCGCAATCTTTGTTCTTTTCTGTAAAGCGGTCATCTGGTTTCTACCCGAAATCGGCCAGCACGCAGTAACGAGAATGCGAAGCGGAATGCAAAGTTCTTTGGAAAGCAGCCTGACCCACGACTTACGCCCGAGATCGGCGAGCGAGGCGCAACAAGATCTGGACCACTTAAGATCCCGGTCGGGCGAGGTGAGAGCATGCGATGGGCGGAATTGGATCGCCGAGTATACGAAGAGAAGAAAAAAAAAAATTGGCCGAAATTGCTTTGGTACGAGACGTGGAGACCTGCGACGGTATTTCACCAATCACAAGAATGCAACTAGAAATGGAAACAACTTGCAGCGAGTCGCTAAAGCAAAAGAACTCGAAATGATGTTAAATCGCGGGCCTCTTCGAGGGCAACCTCCTTTGAGCAAGCGCAATACAATATATTCGTGGATGCTTCATGAGCCTCAACACCTTCTTGTATACTAATTCTGTTGAAGAAACTACCGCTCCCACTTACCGCGGGATTGTTAAAATATGCCGAAGGGGCGACTTACAAAGCACGCGTCCGAAGTAACTAATCTGCTGCGAAGCAAACGAAGAAGGTAGGAACACGGGTTCTAACATCTCTGACGAAACCAAACCTTGAGAGGAGAAGAAAATCTCACATTACTGCACAAAGAGTAGGTTTAAGAAAGAACCGTGTAGAGGAAACACCATCCTTGACCTCTTTCTCGGAGCTCGGCTCGACCGTGGAGAGAACTTGTACCTTAGACTTGCACAAATCCCGTCTTGAAACCCCCTTAGAAACTCAATCTTCTGCCGTGGCTATGTGGATGGTTGCGGTGGCTTACACCCATCTCCCATAAGGACAGCATGACAAACAACTCATAACGGGTGCGATCATACCAGCGTTTGTGCACGGATCCCATCGAACTCCGCGATTAAGCGCGCTTGGGCGAGTAAGTAATGCTTGGGATGGGTGACCTCCCGGGAAGTCCCGGTGTCGCACCCTTTTTGGCCTTTACCGAGTACCTCCGAGCTCGCGCCGAGCTTTCCTCGGACCTCGCCTCCGATCTGGCGCCGACCTCGCCTCCAAGATCGCATCGCGCTCCCCCAACTTGCGTGCGGTTACGGGTGGCAGACCATTGCGGGGGTTTTAGTGTGTTTTTATTAAAAAAATGCTTTGTTGCGATGGATAGGAAACGCTTTCTAAAACACGTTTAGTAATGGCAATTTGGGATTTGAGATGAAGAAACGAGGATAACGGACTTGAGCAGGGTCTTTAGGCGCTCTCTAGGCAGGCCAGGATGGAGGAAAAATGCAATTTGGGGGCCGTAATGATAAGAAGCTGAAATTGTTTCCTTGAGGCAAAAGGCGGAATAGCGAGAGGAAGAAGGTGTGCGAATTTGGGGCAGCAAGGGTAAAAAAGCGAAGAGGTTATAGCAAACCCTTAAAACATAGAAAATGGCGATTTCGGAGTGATAGAAGTGGAATCGGGTCTCGGATCCTCAACGCACGAAAGCGGGGGGCGGGGATCTCGGGTGTTAGGAAAGTTTCGGGAAAACGGAGCCGGTGTACGAGAGATACGGCTAAAATACCGGATTTCCTATGACTCGTGCGATTTTAAACCACAGGCCGCATCCGTGAGCAGGGGCATCGTCGAGCACCCGCGAAGATCCTACACGCGAGCGAGGAAGAGAGGTCGCGAGCAAGCGATGAAGGATGATTTAAAAGCTTGGTTTGGAGATGGAGACAACCGCTGCTGACTTTCAAAGGCTGCTGGCTCTAGCTAATGCCGTGCCAAGTTTAGGAGTGCTTGCGATTTTCCTTCTTAAAGCGTTGGATGTCTGCAATCTTTGTTCTTTTCTGTAAAAAAGCGGTCATCTGGTTTCTACCGAAAATCGGCCAGCACGGTAACGAGAATGCGAAGCGGAATGCAAAGTTCTTTGAAAGCAGCCTGACCCGACTTACGCCCCGATCGGCGAACGCAGCGCAACAAGATCTGGACCACTTAAGATCCCGTCGGGCGAGGTGAGAGCATGCGATGGGCGGAATTGGATCGCCGCGAGTATCGAAGAGAAAAGAAAAAAAAATTGGCGCGAAATTGCTTTGGTACAGGCGTGGAGACCTGCGACACTATTTCACCAATCACAAGAATGCACTAGAAATGGAAACAACTTGCACGAGTCGCTAAAGCAAAAAAACTCGAAATGATGTTAAATCGCGGGCCTCTTCGAGGGCAACCTCCTTTGAGCAAAGCGCTTGATACAATATATTCGTGGATGCTTCATGAGCCTCAACACCTTCTTGTATACTAATTCTGTTGAAGAAACTACCGCTTCCGCACACGCGGGATTGTTAAAATATGCCGAAGGGACGACTTACAAAGCACGCGCGTCCAAAGTAACTAATCTGCTGCGAAGCAAGCGAAGAAGGGTAGGAACACGGGTTCCTAACATCTCGACGAAACCAAACCTTGAGAGGAGAAGAAAATCTCTGTTACGCACAAAAGTAGGTTTAAGAAAGAACCGTGTAGAGGAAACACCGTCCTTGACCTCTTTCTCGGAGCTCGGCTCGGCCGTGGAGAGAACTTGTACCTTAGACTTGCACAAATCCCGTCTTGAAACCCCCTTAGAAACTCAATCTTACTGCCGTGGCTATGTGGATGGTTGCGGTGGCTTACACCCATCTCCCATAAGGGCAGCGTGACAAACAACTCTCATGCAGGTGCGATCATACCGAGCGTTTGTGCACCGGATCCCATCGAGAACTCCGCGATTAAAGCGCGCTTGGGCAGTAGTAATTTGGGATGGGTGACCTCCCGGGAAGTCCCGGTGTCGCACCCTTTTGGCCTTTACCGAGTACCTCCGAGCTCGCGCCGAGGCTTTCCTCGGACCTCGCCTCCGATCTGGCGCCGACCTCGCCTCCAAGATCGCATCGCGCTCCCCCAACTTGCGTGCAATTACGGGTGGCAGACCATTGCGGGGGTTTTAGTGTGTTTTTATTAAAAAAATGCTGTTGCAGTGGATAGGAAAACGCTTTCTAAAACACGTTTAGTAATGGCAATTTGGGATTTGAGATGAAGGAAACGAGGATAACGGACTTGAACGGGGTCTTTGGCGCTCTCTAGGCAGCTGGGATGGAGGAAAAATGCAATTTGGGGGCCGTAATGATAAGAACTGGAAATTGTTTCCTTGAGGCAAAAAGGGGCGGAATAGCGAGAGGAAGAAGGTGTGCGAATTTCGGGGCAACCGGGTAAAAAACGAAGAGGTTATAGCAAACCCTTAAAACATAGAAAATGGCGATTTCGGAGTGATAGAAGTGGAATCGGGTCTCGGATCCTCAACATGCGAAAGCGGGGCGGGGGGATCTCGGGTGTTAGGGAAAGTTTCGGGAAAGCGGAGCAGATGTCACGAGAGATACGGCTAAAATACCGGATTTCCTATGACTCGTGCGATTTTAAACCACAGCGCATCCGTGAGCAGGGGGCATCGTCGAGCACCCGCCGAAGATCCTACACGCGAGCGAGAGAGGAAGAGAGGTCGCGAGCAAGCGATGAAGGATGATTTACGAAGCTTGGTTTGGAGATGGAGACAACCGCTGCTGACTTTCAAAGGCTGCCTGGCTCTAGCTAATGCCGTGCCAAGTTTAGGAGTGCTTGCGATTTTCCTTCTTATGGCCATGATGGATATCTGCAATCTTTGTTCTTTTCTGTAAAGCGGTCATCTGGTTTCTACCGAAATCGGCCCAGCGCAGTAACGAGAATGCGAGCGGAATGCAAAGTTCTTGGAAATGGCCTGACCCGACTTACTTACCCGAATCGGCGAGCGAGCGCAACAAGATCTGGACCACTTAAGATCCCGGTCGGGCGAGGTGAGAGCATGCGATGGGCGAATTGGATCGCCGCGAGTATCTCGAAGAGAGAAGAAAAAAAAAAATTGGCCGCGGAAATTGCTTTGGTACAGGAGCGTGGAGACCTGCAACACTATTTCACCAATCACAAGAATGCAACTAGAAATGGAAACAACTTGCGAGTCGCTAAAGCAAAAGAACTTCGAAATGATGTTAAATCGCGGGCCTCTTCGAGGGGCAACCTCCTTTGAGCGGCGCAATACAATATATTCGTGGATGCTTCATGAGCCTCAACACCTTCTTGTATACTAATTCTGTTGAAGAAACTACAGCTTCCCTTTGCACACATGGGAATTGTTAAAATATGCCGAAGGGACGACTTACAAAGCACGTGCGTCCAAAGTAACTAATCTGCTGCGAAGCAAACGAGAAGGTAGGAACACGGGTTCTAACATCTCTGACGAAACCAAACCTTGAGAGGAGAAGAAAATCTCACATTACTGCACAAAGAGTAGGTTTAAGAAAGAACCGTGTAGAGGAAACACCGTCCTTGACCTCTTTCTCGGAGCTCGGCTCGGCCGTGGAGAGAACTTGTACCTTAGACTTGCACAAATCCCGTCTTGAAACCCCCTTAGAAACTCAATCTTACTTGCCGTGGCTATGTGGATGGTTGCGGTGGCTTACACCCATCTCCCATAAGGCAGCATGACAAACAACTCATAACAGTGCGATCATACCGGCGTTTGTGCACGGATCCCATCGAAACTCCTTGATTAAGCGCGCTTGGGCGAGTAGTATGCTTGGGATGGGTGACCTCCGGGAAGTCCCGGTGTCGCACCCTTTTTGGCCTTTACTGAGTACCTCAGAGCTCGCGCCGAGCTTTCCTCGGACCTTGCCTCCGATCTGGCGCGCGACCTCGCCTCCAAGATCGCATCGCGCTCCCCCGACTTGCGTGCGATTACGGGTGGCACCATTGCGGGGTTTTAGTGTGTTTTTTATTAAAAAAATGTTGTTGCGATGGATAGGAAAACGCTTTCTAAAACACGTTTAGTAATGGCAATTTGGGATTTGAGATGAAGAAAACGAGGATAACGGACTTGAGCAGGGTTTTGGCGCTCTCTAGGCAGCCCAGGGATGGAGGAAAAATGCAATTTGGGGGCTGTAATGATAAGAACTGGAAATGTTTCCTTGAGGCAAAAAGGGGCGGAATAGCGAGAGGAAGGAAGGTGTGTGAATTTCGGGCAAACGGGTAAAAAACGAAGAGGTTATAGCAAACCCTTAAAACATAGAAAATGGCGATTTCTGAGTGATAGAAGTGGAATCGGGTCTCGGATCCTCAACGCGCACTGAAAGCGCGGGGACGGGGATCTCGGGTGTTAGGAAAGTTTCGGGAAAACGGAGCCGAGTGTAACGAGAGATACGGCTAAAATACCGGATTTCCTATGACTCGTGTGATTTTAAACCACAGCGCATCCGTGAGCAGGGGCATCGTCGAGCACCCACCGAAGATCCTACACGCGAGCGAGGAAGAGAGGTCGCGAGCAAGCGATGAAGGATGATTTAAGCTTGGTTTGGAGATGGAGACAACCCCGCTGCAACTTTCAAGGCTTGCACAGGCTCTAGCTAATGCCCGTGCCAAGTTTAGGAGTGCTTGTGATTTTCCTTCTTAAGCGGCTTTGGATGTCTGCAATCTTTGTTCTTTTCTGTAAAGCGGTCATCTGGTTTCTACCCAGAAATCGGCGGCACGGTAACGAGAATGCGAGCGGAATGCAAAGTTCTTGGAAGCGGCCTGACCACGACTTACGCCCGAATCGGCGAGCAGAGCGCAACAAGATCTGGACCACTTAAGATCCCGGTCGGGCGAGGTGAGAGCATGCGATGGGCGGAATTGGATCGCCGCGAGTATCGAAGAGAAGAAAAAAAAATTAGCCGCGGAAATTGCTTTGGTACGGGCGTGGAGACCTGCTGACACTATTTCACCAATCACAATAATGCACTAGAAATGGAAACAACTTGCAGCGAGTCGCTAAAGCAAAAGAACTCGAAATGATGTTAAATCGCGGGCCTCTTCGAGGGCAACCTCCTTTGAGCAAGCGCAATACAATATATTCGTGGATGCTTCACTGAGCCTCAACACCTTCTTGTATACTAATTCTGTTGAAGAAACTACGCTTCCACACACACGCGGGATTGTTAAAATATGCGAAGGGGCGACTTACAAAGCACGTGCGTCCAAGTAACTAATCTGCTGCGAAGCAAACGAGAAGGGTAGGAACACGGGTTCCTAACATCTCTGACGGAAACCAAACCTTGAGAGGAGAAGAAAATCTCTGTTACTGCACAAAAGTAGGTTTAAGAAAGAACAACCGTGTAGAGGAAACACCGTCCTTGACCTCTTTCTCGGAGCTCGGCTCGGCCGTGGAGAGAACTTGTACCTTAGACTTGCACAAATCCCGTCTTGAAACCCCTTAGAAACTCAATCTTACTGCCGTGGCTATGTGGATGGTTGCGGTGGCTTACACCCCATCTCCCATAAGGACAGCATGACAAACAACTCATAACAGGTGCGATCATACCGGCGTTTGTGCACGGATCCCATCGAGAACTCCGCGATTAAAGCGCGCTTGGGCGAGTAATCTTGGGATGGGTGACCTCCGGGAAGTCCGGTGTCGCACCCTTTTTGGCCTTTACAGTACCTCCGAGCTCGCGCCGAGCTTTCCTCGGAGCTTGCCTCCGATCTGGCGCCGACCTCGCCTCCAAGATCGCGCATCGCGCTCCCACTTGCGTGCGGTTACGGGTGGCAGACCATTGCGGGGGTTTTAGTGTGTTTTTTTAAAAAAAAATGTTTTTGCAGTGGATAGGAAAACGCTTTCTAAAACACGTTTAGTAATGGCAATTTGGGATTTGAGATGAAGAAAAGCGAGGATAACGGACTTGAGCAGGGGTTTTGGCGCTCTCTAGGCGAGGGGATGGAGGAAAAATGCAATTTGGGGGCCGTAATGATAAGAAGCGGAAATTGTTTCCTTGAGGCAAAAGGGCGGAATAGCGAGAGGAAGAAGGTGTGCGAATTTGAGGCAAGCGGGTAAAAAACGAAGAGGTTATAGCAAACCCTTAAAACATAGAAAATGGCGATTTCGGAGTGATAGAAGTGGAATCGGGTCTCGGATCCTCAACGCACGAAAGCGGGGCGGGGATCTCGGGTGTTCGGGAAAGTTTCGGGAAAACGGAGCGGTGTACGAGAGATACGGCTAAAATACCGGATTTCCTATGACTCGTGCGATTTTAAACCACAGCCGCATCCGTGAGCAGGGGGCATCGTCGACCACACCGAAGATCCTACACGAGAAACGAGGAAGAGAGTCGCGAGCAAGCGATGAAGGATGATTTAAGCTTGGTTTGGAGATGGAGACAACCTTGCTGACTTTCAAGGCTGCTGGCTCTAGCTAATGCCCGTGCCAAGTTTAGGAGTGCTTGTGATTTTCCTTCTTATGGCGTTTGGATGTCTGCGATCTTTGTTCTTTTCTGTAAAGCGGTCATCTGGTTTCTACCGAAATCGGCCAGCACGTAGCAGAATGCGAAGCGGAATGCTGAGTTCTTGGAAAGCAGCCTGACCCACGACTTACGCCGAATCGAGCGAACGAGCGCAACAAGATCTGGACCACTTAAGATCCCGGTCGGGCGAGGTGAGAGCATGCGATGGGCGGAATGGATCGCCGCGAGTATCGAAGAGAGAAGAAAAAAAAATTGGCCGCGGAAATTGCTTTGGTACCGGGCGTGGAGACCACAGCACTATTTCACCAATCACAATAATGCAACTAGAAATGGAAACAACTTGCAGCGAGTCGCTAAAGCAAAAAGAACTTCGAAATGATGTTAAATCGCGGGCCTCTTCGAGGGCAACCTCCTTTGAGCAAGCGCAATACAATATATTCGTGGATGCTTCACTGAGCCTCAACACCTTCTTGTATACTAATTCTGTTGAAGAAACTACCGCTTCCCTTTACGCGGGATTGTTAAAATATGCCGAAGGGGCGACTTACAAAGCACGTGCGTCCAGTAACTAATCTCTGCTGCAAAGCAAACGAAGGGTAGGAACACGGGTTCCTAACATCTACGAACGGAAACCAAACCTTGAGAGGAGAAGAAAATCTCCTGTTCTGCACAAAGAGTAGGTTTAAGAAAGAACCGTGTAGAGGAAACACCGTCCTTGACCTCTTTCTCGGAGCTCGGCTCGACCGTGGAGAGAACTTGTACCTTAGACTTGCACAAATCCCGTCTTGAAACCCCCTTAGAAACTCAATCTTCTGCCGTGGCTATGTGGATGGTTGCGGTGGCTTACACCCATCTCCCATAAGGACAGCATGACAAACAACTCATAACGGGTGCGATCATACCAGCGTTTGTGCACCGGATCCCATCAGAACTCCGCAGTTAAGCGCGCTTGGGCCAGAGTAGTATTGGGATGGGTGACCTCCTGGGAAGTCCGGTGTCGCACCCTTTTTGGCCTTTACCGAGTACCTCCGAGCTCGCGCCGAGCTTTCCTCGGAGCTTGCCTCCGATCTGGCGCCGACCTCGCCTCCCTCGAGATCGCATCATCGCTCCCCCACTTGCGTGCGAATTACGGGTGACAGACCATTGCGGGGGTTTTAGTGTGTTTTTTTAAAAAAAAATGTTGTTGCGTGGATAGGAAAACGCTTTCTAAAACACGTTTAGTAATGGCAATTTGGGATTTGAGATGAAGGAAAAGCGAGGATAACGGACTTGAGCGGGTTTTGGCGCTCTCTGGCAGCTAGGATGGAGGAAAAATGCAATTTGGGGGCCGTAATGATAAGAAGCTGGAAATTGTTTCCTTGAGGCAAAAAGGGGCGAATAGCGAGAGGAAGAAGGTGTGCGAATTTAGGGCAGCAAGCGGGTAAAAAGCGAAGAGGTTATAGCAAACCCTTAAAACATAGAAAATGGCGATTTCGGAGTGATAGAAGTGGAATCGGGTCTCGGATCCTCAACGCCGAAAGCGGGGACGGGGATCTCGGGTGTTAGGGAAAGTTTCGGGAAAACGGAGCCGAGTGTACGAGAGATACGGCTAAAATACCGGATTTCCTATGACTCGTGCGATTTTAAACCACAGCGCATCCGTGAGCAGGGGCATCGTCGAGCACCACCGAAGATCCTACACGAAACGAGGAAAGAGGTCGCGAGCAAGCGATGAAGGATGATTTAAAGCTTGGTTTGGAGATGGAGACAACCGCTGCAACTTTCAAGGCTGGCTCTAGCTAATGCCGTGCCAAGTTTAGGAGTGCTTGTGATTTTCCTTCTTAAGCGTTGGATGTGCAATCTTTGTTCTTTTCTGTAAAAGCGGTCATCTGGTTTCTACCGAAATCGGCCAGCACGGTAACGAGAATGCGAGCGGAATGCAAAGTTCTTTGAAAGCAGCCTGACCCACGACTTACGCCCGAGATCGCGAGCGAGCAGCGCAACAAGATCTGGACCACTTAAGATCCGGTCGGGCGAGGTGAGAGCATGCGATGGGCGGAATTGGATCGCCGCGAGTATACGAAGAGAGAAGAAAAAAAAATTGGCCGCGAAATTGCTTTGGTACCGAGGCGTGGAGACCTGCAACACTATTTCACCAATCACAATAATGCAACTAGAAATGGAAACAACTTGCAACGAGTCGCTAAAGCAAAAAAGAACTCGAAATGATGTTAAATCGCGGGCCTCTTCGAGGGCAACCTCCTTTGAGCAAGCGCAATACAATATATTCGTGGATGCTTCACTGAGCCTCAACACCTTCTTGTATACTAATTCTGTTGAAGAAACTACACTTCCGCACTTTGCAGCGGATTGTTAAAATATGCGAAGGGGCGACTTACAAAGCACGTGCGTCCAAAGTAACTAATCTCTTTGCTGCAAGCAAGCAAGGAAGGTAGGAACACGGGTTCCTAACATCTCGACGGAAACCAAACCTTGAGAGGAGAAGAAAATCTCTGTTACTGCACAAAGAGTAGGTTTAAGAAAGAACCAGTGTAGAGGAAACACCGTCCTTGACCTCTTTCTCGGAGCTCGGCTCGGCCGTGGAGAGACTTGTACCTTAGACTTGCACAAATCCCGTCTTGAAACCCCTTAGAAACTCAATCTTCTGCCGTGGCTATGTGGATGGTTGCGGTGGCTTACACCCATCTCCCATAAGGACAGCATGACAAACAACTCATAACGGGTGCGATCATACCAGCGTTTGTGCACCGGATCCCATCAGAACTCCGCAGTTAAGCGCGCTTGGGCCAGAGTAGTACTGGGATGGGTGACCTCCCGGGAAGTCCCGGTGTCGCACCCTTTTTGGCCTTTACCGAGTACCTCCGAGCTCGCGCCGAGCTTTCCTCGGACCTTGCCTCCGATCTGGCGCCGACCTCGCCTCCAAGATCGCATCGCGCTCCCCCAACTTGCGTGCAATTACGGGTGACAGCCATTGCGGGGGGTTTTTAGTGTGTTTTTATTAAAAAAATGTTGCAGTGGATAGGAAAACGCTTTCTAAAACACGTTTAGTAATGGCAATTTGGGATTTGAGATGAAGAAAACGAGGATAACGGACTTGAACGGGGGTTTTGGCGCTCTCTAGGCAACTGGGATGGAGGAAAAATGCAATTTGGGGCTGTAATGAGAAGAAGCTGAAATTGTTTCCTTGAGGCAAAAAGGGGCGGAATAGCGAGAGGAAGGAAGGTGTGCGAATTTGGGGCAAACGGGTAAAAAACGAAGAGGTTATAGCAAACCCTAAAAAAATAGAAAATGGCGATTTTTGAGTGATAGAAGTGGAATTGGGTCTCAGATCCTCAACGCATGAAAGCGCGGGGACGGGGATCTCGGGTGTTCGGGAAAGTTTCGGGAAAACGGAGCCGGTGTAATACGAGAGATACGGCTAAAATACCGGATTTCCTATGGCGTGCGATTTTAAACCACGGCGCATCCGTGAAGCGAGCAGGGCATCGTCGAGCACCCACCGAAGATCCTACACGCGAGCGAGGAAGAGAGGTCGCGAGCAAGCGATGAAGGATGATTTAAGCTTGGGTTTGGAGATGGAGACAACCGCCTGCAACTTTCAAGGCTGCTGCTCTAGCTAATGCCGTGCCAAGTTTAGGAGTGCTTGTGATTTTCCTTCTTAAGCGGCTGGATGTCTGCGATCTTTGTTCTTTTCTGTAAAAGCGGTCATCTGGTTTCTACCGAAATCGGCAGCACGATAACGCAGAATGCGAGCGGAATGCAAAGTTTCTTTGAAAGCAGCCTGACCCACGACTTACGCCCGAGATCGGCGAGACGAGGCGCAACAAGATCTGGACCACTTAAGATCCCGGTCGGGCGAGGTGAGAGCATGCGATGGGCGAGAATGGATCGCCGCAGTATCGAAGAGAAGAAAAAAAAAAATTGGCGCGGAAATTGCTTTGGTACGGGCGTGGAGACCACTGCACACTATTTCACCAATCACAATAATGCAACTAGAAATGGAAACAACTTGCAGCGAGTCGCAAAAGCAAAAGAACTCGAAATGATGTTAAATCGCGGGCCTCTTCGAGGGCAACCTCCTTTGAGCAAGCGCATACAATATATTCGTGGATGCTTCATGAGCCTCAACACCTTCTTGTATACTAATTCTGTTGAAGAAACTACAGCTTCCCACACACGCGGATTGTTAAAATATGCGAAAGGGGCGACTTACAAAGCACGTGTGCGTCCAAGTAACTAATCTGCTGCGAAGCAAACGAAGGGTAGGAACACGGGTTCCTAACATCTCTGACGAAACCAAACCTTGAGAGGAAGAAGAAAATCTCTGTTGCTGCTGCACAAAGTAGGTTTAAGAAAGAAGCCGTGTAGAGGAAACACCATCCTTGACCTCTTTCTCGGAGCTCGGCTCGGCCAGTGGAGAGAACTTGTACCTTAGACTTGCACAAATCCCGTCTTGAAACCCCCTTAGAAACTCAATCTTACCATGCCGTGGCTATGTGGATGGTTGCGGTGGCTTACACCCATCTCCATAAGGGCAGGCGACATGACAAATAACTCATAACAGTGCGATCATACCAGCGTTTGTGCACGGATCCCATCGAGAACTCCTTGATTAAGCGCGCTTGGGCAGAAGTATGCTTGGGATGGGTGACCTCCGGGAAGTCCCGGTGTCGCACCCTTTTTGGCCTTTACCCAGTACCTCCTCGAGCTCGCGCCGAGCTTTCCTCGGACCTTGCCTCCGATCTGGCGCCGACCTCGCCTCCAAGATCGCATCGCGCTCCCCAACTTGCGTGCGATTACGGGTGGCTGACCATTGCGGGGGTTTTAGTGTGTTTTTATTAAAAAAAAATGTTGTTGCGGTGGATAGGAAAATGCTTTCTAAAACACGTTTAGTAATGGCAATTTGGGATTTGAGATGAAGAAAATGAGGATAACGGACTTGAGCGGGGTTTTAGGCGCTCTCTGGCAGTGGGATGGAGGAAAAATGCAATTTGGGGGCCGTAATGATAAGAAGCTGAAATTGTTTCCTTGAGGCAAAAAGGGGAATAGCGAGAGGAAGAAGGTGTGCGAATTTGGGGCAAACGGGTAAAAAAGCGAAGAGGTTATAGCAAACCCTTAAAACATAGAAAATGGCGATTTCGGAGTGATAGAAGTGGAATCGGGTCTCGGATCCTCAGCGCCTGGAAAGCGGGGGCGGGGATCTCGGGTGTTAGGGAAAGTTTCGGGAAAACGGAGCCGATGTACGAGAGATACGGCTAAAATACCCGGATTTCCTATGACGTGCGATTTTAAACCACTGGCGCATCCGTGAGCAGGGGGCATCGTCGAGCACCCACCGAAGATCCTACACGCGAGCGAGGAAGAGAGGTCGCGAGCAAGCGATGAAGGATGATTTAAAGCTTGGTTTGGAGATGGAGACAACCGCTTTGCAACTTTCAAGGCTTGCACAGCTGCTCTAGCTAATGCCGTGCCAAGTTTAGGAGTGCTTGTGATTTTCCTTCTTACGCGTTGGATGTCTGCGATCTTTGTTCTTTTCTGTAAAGCGGTCATCTGGTTTCTACCCGAAATCGGCCAGCACGCGTAACGAATGCGAAACGGAATGCAAAGATTCTTTGGAAATGGCCACGACCCACGACTTACTGCCCAGATCGCGAGCAGAGCGCAACAAGATCTGGACCACTTAAGATCCCGGTCGGGCGAGGTGAGAGCATGCGATGGGCGGGAATGGATCGCCGCGAGTATACGAAGAGAGAAGAAAAAAAAAAATTGGCCGCGAAATTGCTTTGGTACGGACGTGGAGACCTGCAACACTATTTCACCAATCACAATAATGCAACTAGAAATGGAAACAACTTGCAGCAGTGAGTCGCTAAAGCAAAAGAACTTCGAAATGATGTTAAATCGCGGGCCTCTTCGAGGGGGCAACCTCCTTTGAGCTAGCCTTGTACAATATATTCGTGGATGCTTCATGAGCCTCAACACCTTCTTGTATACTAATTCTGTTGAAGAAACTACCGCTTCCCACACACGCGGATTGTTAAAATATGCGAAGGGGCGACTTACAAAGCACGTGCGTCCAAGTAACTAATCTGCTGCGAAGCAAACGAAAGGAGTAGGAACACGGGTTCCTAACATCTCTGACGAAACCAAACCTTGAGAGGAGAAGAAAATCTCACATTACTGCACAAAGAGTAGGTTTAAGAAAGAACCGTGTAGAGGAAACACCGTCCTTGACCTCTTTCTCGGAGCTCGGCTCGGCCAGTGGAGAGAACTTGTACCTTAGACTTGCACAAATCCCGTCTTGAAACCCCCTTAGAAACTCAATCTTACTGCCGTGGCTATGTGGATGGTTGCGGTGGCTTACACCCATCTCCCATAAGGGGCAGCATGACAAACATTTCATAACGGTGCGATCATACCAGCGTTTGTGCACGGATCCCATCGAAACTCCATGATTAAGCGCGCTTGGGCCGAGTAATCTTGGGATGGGTGACCTCACGGGAAGTCCGGTGTCGCACCCTTTTTGGCCTTTACAGAGTACCTCAGAGCTCGCGCCGAGCTTTCCTCGGAGCTTGCCTCCGATCTGGCGCCGACCTCGCCTCCCAAGATCGCATCGTGCTCCCCCAACTTGCGTGCGGTTACGGGTGACGACATTGCGGGGTTTTTAGTGTGTTTTTTTAAAAAAAAGAAAGGTTTTTGCGATGGATAGGAAAACGCTTTCTAAAACACGTTTAGTAATGGCAATTTGGGATTTGAGATGAAGAAAACGAGGATAACGGACTTGAGCAGGGTTTTTGGCGCTCTCTGGCGGCTGGGATGGAGGAAAAATGCAATTTGGGGGCCGTAATGATAAGAAGCTGGAAATTGTTTCCTTGAGGCGAAAAGGGGCGGAATAGCGAGAGGAAGGAAGGTGTGCGAATTTCGGGGCAAATGGGTAAAAAACGAAGAGGTTATAGCAAACCCTTAAAACATAGAAAATGGCGATTTCTGAGTGATAGAAGTGGAATCGGGTCTCGGATCCTCAACGCCGCAAAGCGGGGGGCGGGGATCTCGGGTGTTCGGGAAAGTTTCGGGGAAAAGCGGAGCGAGTGTACGAGAGATCGGCTAAAATACGGATTTCCTATGGCGTGCGATTTTAAACCACAGGCGCATCCGTGAGCAGGGGGCATCGTCGAGCACCCACCGAAGATCCTACACCGAGAAGAGGAAGAGAGGTCGCGAGCAAATGCGATGAAGGATGATTTACGAAAGCTTCTGGTTTGGAGATGGAGACAACCGCTGCGCAACTTTCAAGGTGCACAGGCTCTAGCTAATGCCGTGCCAAGTTTAGGAGTGCTTGTGATTTTCCTTCTTACAGCGGCTTGGATATCTGCAATCTTTGTTCTTTTCTGTAAAAGCGGTCATCTGGTTTCTACCGAAATCGGCCCAGCACGGTAAAGAATGCGAAGCGGAATGCAAAGTTCTTTGGAAAGCAGCCTGACCCGACTTACGCCGCCTAGATCGATGAACAGAGCGCAACAAGATCTGGACCACTTAAGATCCCGGTCGGGCGAGGTGAGAGCATGCGATGGGCGGAATTGGATCGCCGCGAGTATCTGAAGAGAAAAAAAAAAATTGGCCGTGAAATTGCTTTGGTACGGACGTGGAGACCTGCAACACTATTTCACCAATCACAATAATGCAACTAGAAATGGAAACAACTTGCATGCGAGTCGCTAAAGCAAAAGAACTTCGAAATGATGTTAAATCGCGGGCCTCTTCGAGGGCAACCTCCTTTGAGCAAGCGCAATACAATATATTCGTGGATGCTTCACTGAGCCTCAACACCTTCTTGTATACTAATTCTGTTGAAGAAACTACAGCTTCCCGCACACGCAGGGATTGTTAAAATATGCCGAAGGGACGACTTACAAAGCACGTGCGTCAAAGTAACTAATGCTGCTGCGAAGCAAAAGCGAAGGGTAGGAACACGGGTTCCTAACATCTACGAACGGAAACCAAACCTTGAGAGGAGAAGAAAATCTCACATTACTGCACAAAGAGTAGGTTTAAGAAAGAACCGTGTAGAGGAAACACCGTCCTTGACCTCTTTCTCGGAGCTCGGCTCGGCCAGTGGAGAGAACTTGTACCTTAGACTTGCACAAATCCCGTCTTGAAACCCCCTTAGAAACTCAATCTTCTGCCGTGGCTATGTGGATGGTTGCGGTGGCTTACACCCATCTCCCATAAGGCAGCATGACAAACATTTCATAGCAGTGCGATCATACCGGCGTTTGTGCACCGGATCCCATCGAGAACTCCGCGATTAAGCGCGCTTGGGCGAGTAATCTTGGGATGGGTGACCTCCCGGGAAGTCCGGTGTCGCACCCTTTTTGGCCTTTACAGTACCTCAGAGCTCGCGCCGAGCTTTCCTCGGAGCTTGCCTCGATCTGGCGCCGACCTCGCCTCCAAGATCGCATCGCACGCCCCCAACTTGCGTGCGGTATTACGGGTGGCAGACCATTGCGGGGGTTTTAGTGTGTTTTTATAAAAAAAAAGGTGTTGTTGCGAGTGGATAGGAAAACGCCTTTTCTAAAACACGTTTAGTAATGGCAATTTGGGATTTGAGATGAAGAAAACGAGGATAACGGACTTGAGCAGGGTTTTAGCGCTCTCTAGGCAAGTGGGATGGAGGAAAAATGCAATTTGGGGGCCGTAATGATAAGAACTGAAATTGTTTCCTTGAGGCGAAAAGGGGCGGAATAGCGAGAGGAGGAAGGTGTGCGAATTTCGGGAAAACGGGTAAAAAACGAAGAGGTTATAGCAAACCCTTAAAACATAGAAAATGGCGATTTCGGAGTGATAGAAGTGGAATCGGGTCTCAGATCCTCAACGCACGAAAGCGGGGCGGGGATCTCGGGTGTTCGGGAAAGTTTCGGGAAAAGCGGAGCCGAGTAATACGAGAGATACGGCTAAAATACCGGATTTCCTATGACTCGTGATTTTAAACCACAGCGCATCCGTGAGCAGGGGCATCGTCGAGCACCCACCGAAGATCCTACACGCGAACGAGGAGGAAGAGGTCGCGAGCAAATGATGAAGGATGATTTACTGAAGCTTTTGTTTGGAGATGGAGACAACCGCTGCAACTTTCAAGGCTGCACGGCTCTAGCTAATGCCGTGCCAAGTTTAGGAGTGCTTGTGATTTTCCTTCTTACAGCGGCTGGATGTCTGCAATCTTTGTTCTTTTCTGTAAAACGGTCATCTGGTTTCTACCCAAATCGGCAGCGCAGTAACAGAATGCGAAGCGGAATGCAAAGTTCTTGAAAGCAGGCCAACCCGACTTACGCCCGAGATCGACGAACGAGGCGCAACAAGATCTGGACCACTTAAGATCCCGGTCGGGCGAGGTGAGAGCATGCGATGGGCGGAATTGGATCGCCGCGAGTATACGAAGAGAAGAAAAAAAAATTGGCGCGAAATTGCTTTGGTACGAGGCGTGGAGACCTGCTGACACTATTTCACCAATCACAATAATGCAACTAGAAATGGAAACAACTTTCAACGAGTCGCTAAAGCAAAAGAACTCGAAATGATGTTAAATCGCGGGCCTCTTCGAGGCGCAACCTCCTTTGAGCAAGCGCAATCTGATATATTCGTGGATGCTTCATGAGCCTCAACACCTTCTTGTATACTAATTCTGTTGAAGAAACTACCGCTTCCCGCACACGCAGGGGAATTGTTAAAATATGCTTGAAGGGACGACTTACAAAGCACGTGCGTCAAAGTAACTAATCTCTGTGAAAGCAAACGAAGAAGGGTAGGAACACGGGTTCCTAACATCTACGAGACGGAAACCAAACCTTGAGAGGAGAAGAAAATCTCTGTTACTGCACAAAGAGTAGGTTTAAGAAAGAACCGTGTAGAGGAAACACCATCCTTGACCTCTTTCTCGGAGCTCGGCTCGGCCGTGGAGAGAACTTGTACCTTAGACTTGCACAAATCCCGTCTTGAAACCCCCTTAGAAACTCAATCTTACTGCCGTGGCTATGTGGATGGTTGCGGTGGCTTACACCCATCTCCGTAAGGCCAACATGACAAACATTTCATAACAGTGCGATCATACCGAGCGTTTGTGCACGGATCCCATCGAGAACTCCGGATTAAGCGCGCTTGGGCGAGTAATCTTGGGATGGGTGACCTCCCGGGAAGTCCCGGTGTCGCGCCCTTTTTGCCTTTACCGAGTACCTCAGAGCTCGCGCCGAGCTTTCCTCGGAGCTTGCCTCCGATCTGGCGCCGACCTCGCCTCCAAGATCATCGCGCTCCCCCGAACTTGCGTGCGATTACGGGTGGCAGACCATTGCGGGGGTTTTAGTGTGTTTTTAAAAAAGAAAGGTTGTTGCGGTGGATAGGAAAACGCTTTCTAAAACACGTTTAGTAATGGCAATTTGGGATTTGAGATGAAAAAACGAGGATAACGGACTTGAGCAGGGTTTTGGCGCTCTCTGGCAGCTAGGATGGAGGAAAAATGCAATTTGGGGGCCGTAATGATAAGAACTGAAATTGTTTCCTTGAGGCGAAAAGGGGCGGAATAGCGAGAGGAAGGAAGGTGTGCGAATTTGGGGCAAACGGGTAAAAAAGCGAAGAGGTTATAGCAAACCCTTAAAACATAGAAAATGGCGATTTCGGAGTGATAGAAGTGGAATCGGGTCTCGGATCCTCAATGCAAAGCGGGGGCGGGGATCTCGGGTGTTAGGAAAGTTTCGGGGAAAAGCGGAGCGAGTGTAGAGATACGGCTAAAATACTTGGATTTCCTATGACGTGATTTTAAACCTTGGCCGCATCCGTGAGCAGGGGGCATCGTCGAGCACCACCGAAGATCCTACACGCGAGAAAAGAGGAAGAGAGGTCGCGAGCAAGCGATGAAGGATGATTTAAGCTTCTTGTTTGGAGATGGAGACAACCGCTTTGTAACTTTCAAGGCTGCACGCTCTAGCTAATGCCGTGCCAAGTTTAGGAGTGCTTGTGATTTTCCTTCTTAAACGCGGGATATCTGCGATCTTTGTTCTTTTCTGTAAAGCGGTCATCTGGTTTCTACCGAAATCGGCCCGCACGGTAATAAAATGCGAGCGGAATGCAAAGTTCTTTGGAAAGCAGCCTGACCCACGACTTACGCCCGGATCGATGAGCAGAGCGCAACAAGATCTGGACCACTTAAGATCCCGGTCGGGCGAGGTGAGAGCGTGCGATGGGCGGAATTGGATCGCCGCGAGTATCGAAGAGAGAAGAAAAAAATTGGCCGCGAAATTGCTTTGGTACCAGACGTGGAGACCACTGCACACTATTTCACCAATCACAATAATGCAACTAGAAATGGAAACAACTTGCAGCGAGTCGCTAAAAGCAAAAGAACTTCGAAATGATGTTAAATCGCGGGCCTCTTCGAGGGAACCTCCTTTGAGCAAGCGCAATTGTCAATATATTCGTGGATGCTTCATGAGCCTCAACACCTTCTTGTATACTAATTCCTATTGAAGAAACTACTACTTCCCGCACGCGTGGGATTATTAAAATACGCTGAAGGGATGACTTACAAAGCACATGCATCCAAAGTAACTAATCATGCTGCGAAGCAAACGAAGGAGTAGGAACACGGGTTCCTAACATCTACGAATGGAAACCAAACCTTGAGAGGAGAAGAAAATCTTCTGTTCTGCACAAAGAGTAGGTTTAAGAAAGAACCGTGTAGAGGAAACACCGTCCTTGACCTCTTTCTCGGAGCTCGGCTCGACCAGTGGAGAGAACTTGTACCTTAGACTTGCACAAATCCCGTCTTGAAACCCCTTAGAAACTCAATCTTACGCCGTGGCTATGTGGATGGTTGCGGTGGCTTACACCCATCTCCCATAAGGCGGCATGACAAACATTTCATAACGGGTGCGATCATACCGGCGTTTGTGCACCGGATCCCATCGAACTCCATGATTAAGCGCGCTTGGGCGAGTAGTCTTGGGATGGGTGACCTCCGGGAAGTCCGGTGTCGCACCCTTTTTGGCCTTTACCGAGTACCTCAGAGCTCGCGCCGAGCTTTCCTCGGAGCTTGCCTCCGATCTGGCGCCCGACCTCGCCTCCAAGATCGCATCGCGCCTCCCCCAACTTGCGTGCGGTTACGGGTGACACCATTGCGGGGGTTTTTAGTGTGTTTTTTATAAAAAAAAGGTTGTTTGCGATGGATAGGAAAACGCCTTTCTAAAACACGTTTAGTAATGGCGATTTGGGATTTGAGATGAAGAAAACGAGGATAACGGACTTGAGCGGGTTTTGGCGCTCTCTGGCACTGGGATGGAGGAAAAATGCAATTTGGGGGCCGTAATGATAAGAACTAGAAATTGTTTCCTTGAGGCGAAAAGGGCGGAATAGCGAGAGGAAGAAGGTGTTGAATTTCGGGGCAAACGGGTAAAAAACGCGAGAGTTATAGCAAACCCTTAAAACATAGAAAATGGCGATTTCGGAGTGATAGAAGTGGAATCGGGTCTCGGATCCTCAACGCACGAAAGCGGGGGGCGGGGATCTCGGGTGTTCGGGAAAGTTTCGGGGAAAACGGAGCCGAGTGTACGAGAGATACGGCTAAAATAATGGATTTCCTAGGGCGTGCGATTTTAAACCACAGCGCATCCGTGAAGCAGGGCATCGTCGAGCACCCACCGAAGATCCTACACGCAAGCGAGGAAGAGAGGTCGCGAGCAAGCGATGAAGGATGATTTAAAGCTTGGTTTGGAGATGGAGACAACCCGCTGAACTTTCAAGGCTGCTGGCTCTAGCTAATGCCCGTGCCAGTTTAGGAGTGCTTGTGATTTTCCTCCTTACATTTGGATGTCTGCAATCTTTGTTCTTTTCTGTAAAAGCAGTCATCTGGTTTCTACCCGAAATCGGCCCGAAGCGCACGGTAATAGAATGCGAAGCGGAATGCAAAGTTCTTCTTGAAAGCAGCCTGACCCGACTTACGCCCAGATCGGCGAGACGAGGCGCAACAAGATCTGGACCACTTAAGATCCCGGTCGGGCGAGGTGAGAGCATGCGATGGGTGGAATGGATCGCCGCGAGTATCGAAGAGAGAAGAAAAAAATTGGCCGCGGAAATTGCTTTGGTACCGAGGACGTGGAGACCACTGCACACTATTTCACCAATCACAATAATGCAACTAGAAATGGAAACAACTTACTTGCAACGAGTCGCTAAAGCAAAAGAACTTCGAAATGATGTTAAATCGCGGGCCTCTTCGAGGGGCAACCTCCTTTGAGCAAGCGCAATCAATATATTCGTGGATGCTTCACTGAGCCTCAACACCTTCTTGTATACTAATTCTGTTGAAGAAACTACACTTCCCACACGCGGGATTGTTAAAATATGCCGAAGGGACGACTTACAAAGCACGTGCGTCCAAAGTAACTAATCTGCTGCGAAGCAAACAGAAGGGTAGGAACACGGGTTCCTAACATCTACGAATGGAAACCAAACCTTGAGAGGAGAAGAAAATCTCTTTTTCTGCACAAAGAGTAGGTTTAAGAAAGAACCGTGTAGAGGAAACACCGTCCTTGACCTCTTTCTCGGAGCTCGGCTCGACCGTGGAGAGAACTTGTACCTTAGACTTGCACAAATCCCGTCTTGAAACCCCCTTAGAAACTCAATCTTCTGCCGTGGCTATGTGGATGGTTGCGGTGGCTTACACCCATCTCCCATAAGGGCAGGCATGACAAACATTTCATAAGGGTGCGATCATACCAGCGTTTGTGCACGGATCCCATCGAACTCCGCGATTAAAGCGCGCTTGGCGAGTAGTCTTGGATGGGTGACCTCCCGGGAAGTCCCGGTGTCGCACCCTTTTGGCCTTTCACCGAGTACCTCAGAGCTCGCGCCGAGCTTTCCTCGGAGCTTGCCTCCGATCTGGCGCCCGACCTCGCCTCCAAGATCGCATCGCCATCGCTCCCCCAACTTGCGTGCGATTACGGGTGGCAGACCATTGCGGGGGTTTTAGTGTGTTTTTTTATAAAAAAAAAGGTTGTTGCAGGTGGATAGGAAAACGCCTTCTAAAACACGTTTAGTAATGGCAATTTGGGATTTGAGATGCAAAAACGAGGATAACGGACTTGAACAGGGTTTTGGCGCTCTCTGGCAGTGGGATGGATGGAGGAAAATGCAATTTGGGGGCCGTAATGATAAGAAGCTGAAATTGTTTCCTTGAGGCGAAAAGGGCGGGAATAGCGAGAGGAAGAAGGTGTGCGAATTTCGGGGCAAACGGGTAAAAAACGAAGAGGTTATAGAAAACCCTTAAAACATAGAAAATGGCGATTTCGGAGCGATAGAAGTGGAATCGGGTCTCGGATCCTCAACGCACGAAACGCGGGGCGGGGATCTCGGGTGTTCGGGAAAGTTTCGGGAAAACGCGAGCCGATGTAATGAGAGAGATACGGCTAAAATACCGGATTTCCTAGGACGTGCGATTTTAAACCACAGCCGCATCCGTGAGCAGGGCATCGTCGAGCACCCACCGAAGATCCTACACGCAGAGCGAGGAAGAGAGGTCGCGAGCAAGCGATGAAGGATGATTTAAAAGCTTCGGGTTTGGAGATGGAGACAACCGCTGCAACTTTCAAGGCTTCTGGCTCTAGCTAATGCCCGTGCCAAGTTTAGGAGTGCTTGTGATTTTCCTCTTACAGCGCCGGATATCTGCCCGAATCTTTGTTCTTTTCCTGTAAAAGCGGTCATCTGGTTTCTACCCGAAATCGGCCAGCACGTAGCGAATGCGAACGGAATGCAAAGTTCTTTGAAAGCAGCATGACCCACGACTTACGCCAAGATCGGCGAGCGAGCGCAACAAGATCTGGACCACTTAAGATCCCGGTCGGGCGAGGTGAGAGCATGCGATGGGCGGAATTGGATCGCGCGAGTATCGAAGAGAGAAGAAAAAAAAAAATTGGCCGCGGAAATTGCTTTGGTACGGACGTGGAGACCACCTGACAATATTTCACCAATCACAATAATGCAACTAGAAATGGAAACAACTTGCAACGAGTCACTAAAGCAAAAGAACTCGAAATGATGTTAAATCGCGGGCCTCTTCGAGGGGCAACCTCCTTTGAGCTAGCGCTAATACAATATATTCGTGGATGCTTCACTGAGCCTCAACACCTTCTTGTATACTAATTCTGTTGAAGAAACTACCGCTTCCGCACACGCGGGATTGTTAAAATATGCGAAGGGACGACTTACAAAGCACGTGCGTCCAAAGTAACTAATCATTGCGAAGCAAACAGAAGGGTAGGAACACGGGTTCCTAACATCTACGAACGGAAACCAAACCTTGAGAGGAGAAGAAAATCTCCTATTCTGCACAAAGAGTAGGTTTAAGAAAGAACCGTGTAGAGGAAACACCGTCCTTGACCTCTTTCTCGGAGCTCGGCTCGACCGTGGAGAGAACTTGTACCTTAGACTTGCACAAATCCCGTCTTGAAACCCCCTTAGAAACTCAATCTTCTGCCGTGGCTATGTGGATGGTTGCGGTGGCTTACACCCATCTCCCGTAAGGCAAAGCGCATGACAAACATTTCATGCGGGTGCGATCATACCAGCGTTTGTGCACCGATCCCATCGAGAACTCCGCGATTAAGCGCGCTTGGGCGAGTAAATCTGGGATGGGTGACCTCCGGGAAGTCTTGGTGTCGCACCCTTTTTGGCCTTTACCGAGTACCTCAGAGCTCGCGCGAGAGCTTTCCTCGGAGCTTGCCTCCGATCTGGCGCCGACCTCGCCTCCAAGATCGCATCGCGCTCCCCCAACTTGCGTGCAATTACGGGTGACAGCCATTGCGGGGGGTTTTTAGTGTGTTTTTTTAAAAAAGAAAGGCTGTTGCAGTGGATAGGAAAACGCCTTCTAAAACACGTTTAGTAATGGCAATTTGGGATTTGAGATGAAGAAAACGAGGATAACGGACTTGAACGGGGTTTTTGGCGCTCTCTAGGCAGCTGGGATGGAGGAAAAATGCAATTTGGGGGCCGTAATGATAAGAACTGGAAATTGTTTCCTTGAGGCGAAAAGGGGCGGAATAGCGAGAGGAGGAAGGTGTGCGAATTTCGGGGCAAACGGGTAAAAAACGAAGAGGTTATAGCAAACCCTTAAAACATAGAAAATGGCGATTTCGGAGCGATAGAAGTGGAATCGGGTCTCGGATCCTCAACGCACGAAACGCGGGGACGGGGATCTCGGGTGTTCCGGGAAAGTTTCAGGGAAAACGGAGCCAGTGTACGAGAGATACGGCTAAAATACCGGATTTCCTAGACGTGCGATTTTAAACCTTGGCAGCCGCATCCGTGAGCAGGGGGCATCGTCGAGCACCCACCGAAGATCCTACACGCGAAAGGGAAGAGAGGTCGCGAGCAAACGATGAAGGATGATTTCTGAAGCTTCTGGTTTGGAGATGGAGACAACCGCCTGCAACTTTCAAGGCTGCCTGGCTCTAGCTAATGCCCGTGCCAAGTTTAGGAGTGCTTGTGATTTTCCTTCTTCCAGCGCTGGATGTCTGCAATCTTTGTTCTTTTCCTGTAAAATGGTCATCTGGTTTCTACCCGAAATCGGCCCAGCACGGTAATAAATGCGAACGGAATGCAAAGTTCTTTGAAATGGCTGACCTGACGACTTACTGCCTAGATCTCGATGAACAGGCAACAAGATCTGACCACTTAAGATCCCGGTCGGGCGAGGTGAGAGCATGCGATGGGCGGAATTGGATCGCGCGAGTATACGAAGAGAGAAGAAAAAAAAATTGGCCGTGGAAATTGCTTTGGTACCGAGACGTGGAGACCTACTGCACACTATTTCACCAATCACAATAATGCAACTAGAAATGGAAACAACTTGCAACGAGTCGCTAAAGCAAAAGAACTCGAAATGATGTTAAATCGCGGGCCTCTTCGAGGGGCAACCTCCTTTGAGCAAGCGTAATACAATATATTCGCGGATGCTTCATTGAGCCTCAACACCTTCTTGTATACTAATTCTGTTGAAGAAACTACACTTCCGCACACGCAGGATTGTTAAAATATGCCGAAGGGACGACTTACAAAGCACGTGCGTCCAAAGTAACTAATGCTGTGAAGCAAAAGCAAAGAAGGGTAGGAACATGGGTTCCTAACATCTACGAACGAAACCAAACCTTGAGAGGAGAAGAAAATCTCTGTTCTTCACAAAGAGTAGGTTTAAGAAAGAACCGTGTAGAGGAAACACCGTCCTTGACCTCTTTCTCGGAGCTCGGCTCGGCCGTGGAGAGAACTTGTACCTTAGACTTGCACAAATCCGTCTTGAAACCCCTTAGAAACTCAATCTTCTGCCGTGGCTATGTGGATGGTTGCGGTGGCTTACACCCATCTCCCGTAAGGCCAACATGACAAACATTTCATAACGGTGCGATCATACCAAATGGCGTTTGTGCACGGATCCCATCGAACTCCGCGAGTTAAGCGCACTTGGGCGAGTAGTACTTGGGATGGGTGACCTCCCGAAGTCCCATGTGTCGCACCCTTTTTGGCCTTTACCGAGTACCTCGAGCTCGCGCCGAGCTTTCCTCGGAGCTTGCCTCCGATCTGGCGCCGACCTCGCCTCCCCTCCAAGATCGCATCACGCTCCCCAACTTGCGTGTAATTACGGGTGGCGACCATTGCGGGGGTTTTTAGTGTGTTTTTTTAAAAAAAAGAAAGGTCATTTGCGATGGATAGGAAAACGCCTTCTAAAACACGTTTAGTAATGGCAATTTGGGATTTGAGATGAAGAAAACGAGGATAACGGACTTGAGCAGGGTTTTAGCGCTCTGGGCAGGCTGGGATGGAGGAAAAATGCAATTTGGGGACCGTAATGATAAGAACTGAAATTGTTTCCTTGGGCGAAAAGGGGCGGAATAGCGAGAGGAGGAAGGTGTGCTAATTTCGGGCAAACGGGTAAAAAACAAAGAGGTTGTAGCAAACCCTAAAAAAATAGATAATGACGATTTTTGAGTGATATAAGTGGAATTGGGTCTCGGATCCTCAATGCATGAAATACGGGGGGGGGATCTCGGGTGTTCGGGAAAGTTTCGGGAAAACGGAGCCAATGTACTAGAGATACGGCTAAAATACGGATTTCCTAGACGTGCGATTTTTAAACCACAGGCGCATCCGTGAACAGGGGGCATCGTCGAGCACCCACCGAAGATCCTACACGTAGAGCGAGGAAGAGAGGTCGCGAGCAAACGATGAAGGATGATTTCTGAAGCTTCTGTGCGGAGATGGAGACAACCGCTGCAACTTTCAAGGCTGCTGGCTCTAGCTAATGCCCGTGCCAAGTTTAGGAGTGCTTGTGATTTTCCTCCTTCGGCGCCGGATGTCTGCCAATCTTTGTTCTTTTCTGTAAAACGGTCATCTGGTTTCTACCAAATCGGTAGCACGGTAATGAATGCGAACGGAATGCAAAGTTCTTTGAAATGGCACACCCACGACTTACGCCCGAGATCAGCGAACAGAGCGCAACAAGATCTGGACCACTTAAGATCCCGGTCGGGCGAGGTGAGAGCATGCGATGGGCGGAATTGGATCGCCGCGAGTATCGAAGAGAGAAAAAAAAAATTGGCGCGAAATTGCTTTGGTACCAGACGTGGAGACCCTGCAACACTATTTCACCAATCACAATAATGCAACTAGAAATGGAAATAACTTGCAACGAGTCGCTAAAGCAAAAGAACTCGAAATGATGTTAAATCGCGGGCCTCTTCGAGGGGGCAACCTCCTTTGAGCAAGCGCAATGCAATATATTCGCGGATGCTTCACCGAGCCTCAACACCTTCTTGTATACTAATTCTGTTGAAGAAACTACCGCTTCCCGCACACGCGGGATTGTTAAAATATGCGAAGGGACGACTTACAAAGCACGTGCGTCGAAGTAACTAATGCTGCGAAGCAAATAGAAGGTAGGAACACGGGTTCCCAACATCTACAAACGGAAACCAAACCTTGAGAGGAGAAGAAAATCTCTGTTACGCACAAAGAGTAGGTTTAAGAAAGAACCATGTAGAGGAAACACCGTCCTTGACCTCTTTCTCGGAGCTCGGCTCGACCGTGGAGAGAACTTGTACCTTAGACTTGCACAAATCCCGTCTTGAAACCCCCTTAGAAACTCAATCTTCTGCCGTGGCTATGTGGATGGTTGCGGTGGCTTACACCCATCTCCCGTAAGGCCAGCATGACAAACATTTCATAACGGGTGCGATCATACCAGCGTTTGTGCACCGGATCCCATCAGAACTCCGCAGTTAAGCGCGCTTGGGCCAGAGTAGTACTGGGATGGGTGACCTCCCGGGAAGTCCCGGTGTCGCACCCTTTTTGGCCTTTACCGAGTACCTCCGAGCTCGCGCCGAGCTTTCCTCGGAGCTTGCCTCCGATCTGGCGCCGACCTCGCCTCCCCTCCAAGATCGCATCGCGCTCCCCCAACTTGCGTGCAATTACGGGTGACAGCCATTGCGGGGGGTTTTTAGTGTGTTTTTTTTATAAAAAAGAAAGGTTGTTGCAGTGGATAGGAAAACGCCTTCTAAAACACGTTTAGTAATGGCAATTTGGGATTTGAGACGAAGAAAACGAGGATAACGGACTTGAACGGGGTTTTTGGCGCTCTCTGGGCAGCTAGGATGGAGGAAAAATGCAATTTGGGGGCCGTAATGATAAGAACTAGAAATTGTTTCCTTGAGGCGAAAAGGGGCGGAATAGCGAGAGGAGGAAGGTGTACGAATTTCGGGGCAAACGGGTAAAAAAGCGAAGAGGTTATAGCAAACCCTTAAAACATAGAAAATGGCGATTTCGGAGCCATAGAAGTGGAATCGGGTCTTGGATCCTCAACGCACGAAACGCTGGGACGGGGATCTCGGGTGTTCCGGGAAAGTTTCGGGAAAACGGAGCCGAGTGTCAAGAGATACGGCTAAAATACCGGATTTCCTAGGACGTGCGATTTTAAACCCTAGCCGCATCCGTGAGCAGGGGGCATCGTCGAGCATCCACCGAAGATCCTACACGCGAACGAGGAAGAGAGGTCCCGAGCAAGCGATGAAGGATGATTTCAAAGCTTCACAGTGCGGAGATGGAGACAACCGCTTGCAACTTTCAAGGCTGCACAGCTCTAGCTAATGCCCGTGCCAAGTTTATTTCTTAGCGCCGGATGTCTGCAATCTTTGTTCTTTTCTGTAAAGCGGTCATCCGGTTTCTACCCGAAATCGGCCGCGCATGGTAATGTAATGCGAACGGAATGCAAAGTTCTTTGGAAACGTCCACACCTGGCGACTTACGCCTAGATCAGGACGAATAGAGCGTAACAAGATCAAGACCACTTAAGATCCCGCTCGGGCGAGGTGAGAGCATGCGATGGGCGGAATGGATCGCCGAGTATCCGAAGAGAGAAGAAAAAAATTGGGCGCGAAATCGCTTTGATACAAGACGTGGAGACCTGCAACACTATTTCACCAATCACAATAATACAACTAGAAATGGAAACAACTTGCAGCGAGTCGCTAAAGCAAAAGAACTCGAAATGATGTTAAATCGCGGGCCTCTTCGAGGGGGCAACCTCATTTGAGCAAGCGCAATGCAATATATTCGCGGATGCTTCACCGAGCCTCAACACCTTCTTGTATACTAATTCCTGTTGAAGAAACTACCGCTTCCCGCACACGCGGGATTGTTAAAATATGCCGAAGGGATGACTTACAAAGCACGTGCGTCCAAAGTAACTAATCTGCTGCAAAGCAAACGGAAGGGTAGGAACACGTGTTCTAACATCTACGAATGGAAACCAAACCTTGAGAGGAGAAGAAAATCTCCTGCTACGCACAAAGATTAGGTTTAAGAAAGAACCGTGTAGAGGAAACACCGTCCTTGACCTCTTTCTCGGAGCTCGGCTCGACCGTGGAGAGAACTTGTACCTTAGACTTGCACAAATCCCGTCTTGAAACCCCCTTAGAAACTCAATCTTACATGCATTGGCTATGTGGATGGTTGCGGTGGCTTACACCCATCTCCCGTAAGGCCGCATGACAAACATTTCATAACGGGTGCAATCATACCAGCGTTTGTGCACGGATCCCATCGAACTCGGCATTAAGTGCGCTTGGGCGAGTAAATCTTGGGATGGGTGACCTCCCGGGAAGTCCCGGTGTCGCACCCTTTTTGGCCTTTACCGAGTACCTCCGAGCTCGCGCCGAGCTTTCCTCGGAGCTTGCCTCCGATCTGGCGCCGACCTCGCCTCCTCCAAGATCGCATCGCGCTCCCCAACTTGCGTGCAATTACGGTGGCACTATTGCGGGGGTTTTTAGTGTGTTTTTTTATAAAAAAGAAAGGTCATTTGCAGTGGATAGGAAAACGCCTTCTAAAACACGTTTAGTAATGGCAATTTGGGATTTGAGACGAAGAAAATGAGGATAAAGGACTTGAACGGGGTTTTGGAGCTCTCTGGCAGGTGGGATGGAGGAAAAATGCAATTTGGGGGCCGTAATGATAAGAATGAAATTGTTTCCCGAGGTGAAAAGGGGCGGAATAGCGAGAGGAGGAAGGTGTGCGAATTTCGGGGCAAACGGGTAAAAACGAAGAGGTTATAGCAAACCCTTAAAACATTGAAAATGGCAATTTCGGAGCGATAGAAGTGGAATCGGGTCTCGGATCCTCAACGCACGAAACGCGGGGATGGGGATCTCGGGTGTTCCGGAAAGTTTCGGGAAAACGGAGCCGAGTAATACGAGAGATACGGCTAAAATACCGGATTTCCTAGGGCGTGCGATTTTAAACCACGGCGCATCCATGAGCAGGGGCATCGTCGAGCACCCACCGAAGATCCTACACGCGAGATCGAGGAAGAGAGGTCGCGAGTAAACGATGAAGGATGATTTACGAAGCTTCGGTGCGGAGATGGAGACAACTGCCTGTAAGTTTCAAGGCTGCCTGGCTCTAGCTAATGCCCGTGCCAAGTTTAGGAGTGCTTGTGATTTTCCTCCTGGCGCCGGATGTCTGCAATCTTTGTTCTTTTCCTGTAAAACGGTCATCTGGTTTCTACCCGAAATCGACTGGCACGGTAACAGAATGCGAACGGAATGCAAAGTTGCTTTAAAGCAGCAGCCCACGACTTCGCCCCGAGATCGGCGAGCGAGGCGCAACAAGATCTGGACCACTTAAGATCCCAGGTCAAAGAGGTGAGAGCATGCATGGGCGGAATTGGATCGCCGCGAGTATCTGAAGAGAGAAGAAAAAAAAATTGGCCGCGGAAATTGCTTTGGTACCAGACGTGGAGACCCTGCAACACTATTTCACCAATCACAATAATGCAACTAGAAATGGAAACAACTTGCAACGAGTCGCTAAAGAAAAAGAACTCGAAATGATGTTAAATCGCGGGCCTCTTCGAGGGGGCAACCTCCTTTGAGCAAGTGCGCAATGCAATATATTCACGGATGCTTCACCGAGCCTCAACACCTTCTTGTATACTAATTCTGTTGAAGAAACTACCGCTTCCGCACGCGCGGGATTGTTTAAATATGCCGAAGGGACGACTTATAAAGCACGTGCGTCCAAAGTAACTAATGCGCTACTGAAGCAAACGAAGGGTAGGAACACGGGTTCCTAACATCTACAAACGGAAACCAAACCTTGAGAGGAGAAGAAAATCTCCTGTTCTGCACAAAGAGTAGGTTTAAGAAAGAACCGTGTAGTGGAAACACCGTCCTTGACCTCTTTCTCGGAGCTCGGCTCGACCGTGGAGAGAACTTGTAACTTAGACTTGCACAAATCCCGTCTTGAAACCCCCTTAGAAACTCAATCTTCATCGTAGCTATGTGGATGGTTGCGGTGGCTTACACCCATCTCTCATAAGGCCAAAGATGACGAACATTTCATAATGGGTGCGATCATACCAAATAAGCGTTTGTGCACCGGATCCCATCGAACTCCGCAGAGATAAGCGCGCTTGGGCAGTAATCTTGGGATGGGTGACCTCCGGGAAGTCCCGGTGTCGCACCCTTTTTGGCCTTTACCGAGTACCTCAGAGCTCGCGCCGAGCTTTCCTCGGAGCTTGCCTCCGATCTGGCGCCGACCTCGCCTCCTCCAAGATCGCATCACGCTCCCCCAACTTGCGTGCAATTATGGGTGGCTTGCCATTGTGGGGGTTTTTAGTGTTTTTTTATAAAAAGAAAGGTGTTGCAGTGGATAGGAAAACGCCTTCTAAAACACGTTTAGTAATGGCAATTTGGGATTTGAGACGAAGAAAACGAGGATAACGGACTTGAACGGGGTTTTGGCGCTCTGGGAAGGCGGATGGAGGAAAAATGCAATTTGGGGGCCGTAATGATAAGAATCAGAAATTGTTTCGTTGAGGCGAAAAGGGGCGGAATAGCGAGAGGAGGAAGGTGTGCGAATTTCGGGGCAAACGGGTAAAAAACGAAGAGGTTATAGCAAACCCTTAAAACATTGAAAATGGTGATTTCGGAGCAATAGAAGTGGAATCGGGTCTCGGATCCTCAACGCACGAAACGCGGGGACGGGGATCTCGGGTGTTCCGGGAAAGTTTCAGGGAAAACGGAGCCAGTGTACGAGAGATACGGCTAAAATACCGGATTTCCTAGGACGTGATTTTTAAACCCTAGCCGCATCCGTGAACAAGGGCATCGTCGAGCACACACCGAAGATCCTACACGCGAAGCGAGGAAGAGAGGTCGCGAGTGTAACATCCTCATTTCAAAACACCAGAACAAGGGAATTTTTTTTTTTTTTTGATAACGTTCACTGTTATGAATTATGAAATTCAAACACACGTTCAAGTTTTAATAATTGTTCTCTGCCCAAACAACACAGTTTGGATCACACAATTTCTTTTTAAAAACGAATGTTCCCTGTTCGCATATTTACAATATGGAACACACATTCAATGCCATTCAATCTTATAACAGATTCTATATGCTGCTGTAAATGACTCGATGAACTGCCGATCTTCCATTTTCATGGCTCGGAGTTTCAACGATCCTTCATTTCATGACTCGGCAACAACCGATCCTTCATGTTCATGACTCGGCAACAACCGATTCTTTATGTTTGTTTATGCATAGTATATTTTATATACTTGTTCTCATAACCTTCCCGTTATCGAGTGATCCATTTAAGAAGCCTATCCGAATATATCTCATTCGATATTCATCGACATCCCGCATCTTAAATTAAGTGATAAGGACAACGACAACCAAAGAATTGTGATACTTTGGCCAAAGATTTTCACGTGCTTTGCATGATCATATTCCCGGATGTGATACACATCTACGGAATATGTCCTTCACTTCACTTCACCTGTTATCTAGAATGGTCTTTCCTGGCTCCTACCAGTCCTCATCGTTAAGGTTAGTTTTAAACTTTCAATTCCAGCTAGTAATATGAACGGGTATAGGAAGGCACTCCCAGTAACTAAAGATACGCAGACATACGGTGTCGTTACCCCACGATTCCGTGTGTCTATTTGTCTTTAGTGTTCCGGAGTCACTCCGTATACCAGATCATACCCTATCCCCCTGCTAAGATCTACACATTCAGCCTATGTATTCTAAATGTTTTAATTCGGGAGGGCATTGCTATATGTCAGCTGCAACATTGTGTCGTCATGAAGACCCCGTCTTCATGAAGACACCTTGCTGTAGCTGGCATATGCCAATGTCCTGCAGAATCCACCCATCGAGAATACACATCCTGCTCAAGTGACTTAGCCACGAGTTAATAATTAAAATCAACTTTCAGCATTCGTGCTGATCCCTTGATCCTCGTTTCCGTTGCAGTTGTATATAACTAAGAGGGACTAAACCGTCCATTAGTTTGTTATGTATCTTCACCTTCGTATCGAAGGGCTACAATTCCTTACTTGGTTTATTTCTTAATCATTGGATTAAGCAGTCCGTACCGACGGACGTGATAAGTTTAACCTATTAAACTTAGCCAAGATTTTTCCAACTGCAACTAATTTCAGAATATTAACTTATTAGACGTCATTCAAATGAGGTCTAAACTTCGAGAAATGAATTCATTTGTTCTCCTTAACGTTATATAGTTAAGGTCCATTAGTTGTGGATATATTTATCCTATATCCTTTATTCTGAATTTTATTAAACGGGATCATAAATGGAGTTCGAAAGCGAAGTTCGATTACTCCGAAGTTGAATTGATATTCCTTAGCTCCTAAGCTAATCCTGAATACCTTCTGATTATGGAATCATACTCTTCTTAATCCTTTTTAATGTCAATTAAAAATTCATCTTTACCCAAGTATGAATTAATTGCATTTTCAACTTAAAAGTTGCATTTAAGTAAGAATAGACATCAGTTTCAATTCAGCATCCATCCAAGGACAATGAAACAATTCCAAATCAAGAAATAACATCATATTCCCAATTTAAACAACAATATCAAACTGATATAATTATTGAAAATATCACACTTGTAATTGTATTCAATATTTCAAGTCATAATTTGTACATTTGCCAATCCAACTGATTGGGCATAGTTTATACAAAACATCCATACAACTCATGGACAGAAGAATATATTTTCTTCTTTTCACAATTCCTCGAAGAGGAATAAAAGCAACAATTACAATTTATTTTACACCTAATCAAGAGGCATCGAGAAAACAGCTAAGTCTTCATTCTAATCAAATTTCATCTCGCAAAATGAATTGCACGGGTCGATTCAATGAATCGAGCATATTAAACACTTATCCTTAAAATAAGATGCTTCAATTAATCAAGTTTCAATAAAAGAACCCTGCTTTTATGAAACGACAGTTAAACATTAATCACGAAATAGGCACAGAAGAAAGATCAGCATAACAACTGAACTATCAAAAATATCATCACAATCAGCCAAGGAACTGCTGTCCCGTTTCCACATAATCATTGCAAGTATCAATTCACAATATTTGTAAAGTTAGGAATACAAGTAGCTTGCTGCCTATAGCATACAGTTATCCCTTCCACGCCTTTCATTAATAACAAATGCAAAGGATGAAACTAACTGAAATATAAATTCATTACTTGCCTTTCCGTTCATGAATCATATTAAATTCAAAGCATTCAAGTACAGACAAGAAAGCGAACAGCAATGCATATAGTTGTTCCCATCTAAGCACTATAAAATTCATTATTCACGAATTCCAGGTTTCCAACTAAATGAAAGAAGAAAAGATCATTTTTCCAAATCATTCATTCATATCTCTATTTCTTTCCGCATGAATGTCCTAACAAAGGAAACCAAACGAAAGTCAATTCAAGATAACGAGATTCGAGTGAAACTTACAAAATCCATTCGGAATTCACTTTCCGACAGCAGGAATAATTTCATTTATAATCAGCTTTAAATGAAAACAGGGAAGAATTCATCATCCATATCCATACTTCATTTGAATCAGACTCATATAAAGATCCGAAACAGATTAGTACAACATTAGGTACATCCAAGATCAAACAATATAAGGCTGCATACCATATATTTTCCATAATAAAAGAAACCATATTTCTTTCGCTGCATGCTAAACAGAAACAGTATTTCAATCATGCAGTCAGTTAATCACATGATTATCTAATTCTAGGAACGTATCCCGTTCAGAATAACATTTATTCATTGCTGTTACCTACAGCAAGTCCAATATCCACATGCCTATGAATTTCATCAAGTTAGAACAGCAACAGAAGACTAATTCATTCCCCTTTAATTTCACTAAGAAACAATCATTTGCTCCGAATGAAATAAAAACACTCAATTCGTGTTTATCTTAGCATGACAGCTCAACTTATGAAGATAACAAAACATTTATTTTCATTGAAAGGCAACTCACATAGTCTATACAGTTTCAATCTAACATGCCTCAACAATGAATATCCAATTCGAGTTCTATCTCGATCAACCGTTAACTTCAAAACAATGTATTCTCCATTTTCTTAATGAGGTACAGAACTCAAGTATAACATTCATATATCAATACCTCTTATGAAGAAAAACCCGTTAAGGGTGTTAATCGTGTAAGCTTGGTACAGTCAGAATAGACTCAGAAAACAAGCTAATTCTCACACTTTCCATTTATTAAAACAGAAATCCAGGTCAAGTTCACATTCACAAGACAATTCAAAACAAAGGATCAAACTTCAACTACAAGACGCCATGGAATCAACTATCCATCACAGCAAGAAGAAAATATTTAATCATTCCTTACACAGAATACAAAACCAATTTATAATTGCATCTACAGTCCGAACAAGAAGACCGAGAAGCATCAATGAACACAATGAAACCATCTTATCCTCAAAGTGAGGGAAACACAGTCCATTAATATGTTTAAGAGGAAAACAGTTAACTTTTCCTATTCCACAAACCCAAAATACCATTTTCATTAAAATCCGTAACAGTGAAAGGAAGAGGATCTATTTCCTTATAAGTTTTAATAAGAACAGCTTAAACCAGCTATTGCTAAACTGTTAAACGAACAACACGACAGGAAGCAGTTCATTCGTGAATACTAGGACAGTCGAACTCAGCGACCAATAACAATAATTCATATTATTTCCAAAATGACAGCGATATAACACGACTGTAATTCCGTTTCCTCTTTTCATGCCAAGGCAGTTCCAAGCCCAATCAGCGAAGAAAACGTTTACACTATAAGGAAATGCTTAAACAGCTTGTTCCAATTCATACAACATGTACAGAGACGAAAATGTCTATTTCCAACTTGATTCACACAGAAACAAATCAAGACCAAGCAACTAGAAACAATTCTTCATATCATTTTCCAAGCAAAAGAGAAGTAAGAATCGATAAAAACCCAAATCGAACAGACTTGACAACAGTCACAAAATCAAAACCCAAGAGCAGGGTTGTTTTAATGATACACTTAATCAAAGCAAAGATTTTTAAAGAGAAGGGCTTAACATGCCTGTATTCTCTCTTCCAAAACTCGAAGAAAGATCCGTTTGCCGCGTTTTTCCTTCCACAGCGACAGCACAAACTTTCCAACACTTCCTTCCTTCTTCAGGCTTAACAACAGCCTCCAAACTCCAAGAAAAATGTCAAATGCTAAGAGCTGGTTCGACTGAACCAAGTCGGAAAAAACCAAATGCAGAGCAACTTTGGCCAAACCAAATCGAAACAATGAAAGATCAAATTCCCTCATGCTGTTTCCAAGGCGAGCTGGTCGCGAGGACCGAAACAATTAATGCAATTAAGGCTCTCCCTTTTTCCTTATTTTCCACGCCACCGCCACTTGAGTTGGCGAGCTTGTAAATTTCAAATTTCCATGCAAATCAAAGTTGGCTCTATCTCCAAATAGATGCCTCTAATTCCTTACCTGCCCCGCCAAAACTGGCGCTGTCCACGTAGGGACAGTTTATTAAATGCCAATGAATGCCCTTTCCATCCTTATCCCTTTCCTCCCAAGGGTCTGCGTACCCCTTAGTTTAGGATTAGTTTAGGTTGCATAAATCATTCAACCTAGGTCTTAGTTTAGCCTTAGGTTTTAGAACTTAGGTTTATTTCCCCTTTTTTTTTTTTTTGAATTTAAAAATCCACTTAGGATAGTAGTGTAGGATGTATGTTAGGCTTTAGGGTTAGTTTAGGTTTAATTCACACTAACCACTAACACTAACAACTTCCATCCAGCCTCCTTACTAACATTCACGTTAATGCAGAGCAGGACGTTCCGTCCTTCAGATTGCGTGCCAAGGCCACTCGTGTCCAGGCATTTCTTGCCTCACGAGGTCCCAAATTCGACAGTACAGGGTTCAAGAATCGAACCCCTGTCGTTGGCTTTTTCGTGCTAGCTGTTCACACCTGCAAACAGGCGCTGCACGCTCATAACAATCTCAGTCCGGTTCAAGTGTGAATTGACATAGAAATCACAAGAGGACCTCAGCATACTTGAATCAATGGAATTGATTCAAGTATCTTTGTTAATCAAAGACAAGAGCAAGCAAGTATCACAATCTGTCGTCACATCAGCAAACACACAAGTACAATATTTGCTGTCCCATGCAATAAATCACAGTATGCAAGAATCCAAATTAGCAACACATTCTCTTAAGATCAAAACATATCTTAACATGTTTGCTTTCATTCCAAGAGCTATAACAGTATGTAAAACATTTACCAAGTTAACATACAAAATCAGAGTGTTACATTCTTCCCTCCTTAAAGAATCATCGTCCCGATGATCAGATTAACAAGTCAAGGAGTTCCTAGGACAAAGTTCAGTTATTGTCCTTCCTTCATAAGTTCATACCAAAAACAGATTCTCTCTTAAAAACAATGTTTTAAGACAACTGTACAGTAGACTAATAATTGTCTAAATTTGGTAGAATTTTCAGTTCTCTGAATTTCAAATTCAGTTAAACAGGTGTGGAAAAGTAGATCTCATTTCTTCGAGATTCTCCCAAGTTGCACTTTCTTCGCTGAACTGGTCCCACTGGACCTTACATTGGTTCACTTCGCGATTTCTCAAGTACAACTGGTGAGTTCCCAACACTCGAATGGGCTTAACCACGATTATTCCTGGGTCTTGGACCTGCAAGGAATTCCAATTTAGCACATGGGATAAATCTGTCACGTATTTCTTAAGCAAAGAAATATGAAAAACATCATGCATTTGAGACAAAGCAGGAGGTAATGCTAGATGATAAGCTACAGGGTTGATTATTTCAATAATTTCAAAAGGTCCCACGTAACGTGGCGACAACTTGCAGCCTTGCCAAAGTTATTGAGCTCTTTTTCGGCTTCACCCGAAGAAAGACCTTCTCGCCCGATTTATAATGCCTATCAACCCACTTCAAGTCTGTATAACTCTTTTGCCTATCGGCAGCCTCCTTTAGATGTTCTCGAATCATTTTGATTTGTTGTTCCATTTCCATAAGGATTTCTGCCCAACTACCTCTCTCTGTCTTCAACGCTGTCCCACCGACAGGGGGTTACGCATTTTCTTCCATACAATGCTTCAAAGGGCGCCATTTTTAAAGAGGCATGGTAGGTGTTATTGTAAGAAAATTCTACTAGCGGAAGGTATTCCTCCCATTTATACTGCTGATCCATGCAATACATCCTTAGCATGTCCTCTAAAACTTGATTAACTCTCTCAGTCTGTCCATCCGTTTCTGGATGATATGCAGAACTGAAGTTTAATTTAGTCCCCAAGGCCGCATTAAGCGTTTGCCAAAACCTTGATGTCATCCTCGGATCCCTGTCCGATATGATTAATTCCGGTATTCCATGTAATCTGAAGATTTCATGTACAAATCTTCTTGCTAGCACTGGTGCATCGTCCTTCAAATTACCAGCAATGAAGTGTGCCACTTTGGTCAATTTGTCGACTACAACCAGGATAATGTCATGTTTATTTCTTGACATAGGCAATCCTTGAACGAAATCCATCGTTATCACTTGCCATTTATACTGCGGAATGCTGTGGGGATACAATAATCCAGCAGGGTGCATATGTTCCGCTTTAACACGCTGACATTCCAAGCAGTGTGTTACAAACTCTACCACATCCTTTTTCATTCCCTTCCAAAAATATTGCTGCTTAAGATCAGCGAGCATTTTTGTAATGCCAGGGTGTCCAGAAAAAGGTGAATTATGGAATTCAGTTAACAATTTCCCTCTTAAGTCATTTGCCACAGGTACATATACCCTGTTTTCGAACCTCAGAACTCCTTCGTTATCAAAACGGAATCCTTTATACCTGATGTCCTGCGGGTCTGCAGCAAGTGCTGATTTGACTTGCTGGAAATAAGGATCTGATTCCAAGGCATCTTTTACCTCATCCTTAAACTGAGTTCTTAACGTTATAAGAGCAGAGATATGCTTCCTTCGACTCAGAGCATCTGCTACTCTATTTTCCTTGCCCTTAATGTAGCTTATATCAAAATCATACTGAGACAGAAATTCTAACCATCTTCGTTGCCTTGCATTCAGATTTGGCTGAGTAAAATATACTTCAGCCCCAGATGGTCTGTTTTTAATTCAAAGGGCTTGCCAAGGAGGTAATGCCTCCATATTTGAAGCGCATGTACAATGGCAGCGAGCTCAAGATCGTGTGGAGCATAGTTCTGTTCATGTAACTTAAGCTTTCTGCTTTCATAAGCGATAACATGGTTATTCTGTAACAGAATACCTCCAAGGCCTTCTCCTGAGGCGTCTGTTACAACCATAAAATCTCCATTTGGATCAGGTACAGTCAAAATAGGTGCTGTAGTTAACTGTTCCTTTAACTTTTTAAAGGTAGATTCACATTTGTCTGTCCAGACAAATTTCTTTTCTTTCTTTTGCAGCGAAGTGATCGGGGCAGCAATTTTTGAAAAGTCCTTCACGAACTTTCGATAATATCCAGCCAAGCCCATGAAGCTCCTCACTTCGTGCACGTTTTTAGGCGCAGGCCATTCCGTTATAGCTGTGATCTTTGAAGGGTCAACAGCTATCCCGTCTTTGCTTATAACGTGTCCCAAATAATGCACCTCTGCATCATAAAAGGAACATTTGGACAGTTTGCCATACAACTTCCTCTTTCTTAAAATTTCCAGCACTATCCTGAGGTGTTCTTGGTGCTCTTCGACATTTTTAGAGTATATAAGAATGTCGTCTAAGAATACAAGCACAAACTTGTCTAAGTATTCTTGAAAAATATTATTCATTAGATTCATGAAGGCGGCAGGTGCATTAGTCAGCCCAAAAGGCAACACCGTGAACTCATAATGCCCATACCTCGTTCTAAAAGCTGTTTTATGAATATCTTCCTCTTTTATTCTCAGCTGATGGTACCCTGACCGCAGATCTATTTTTGAATAGACTGATGCTCCTCGCATCCCGATCAAACAGATCATCGATTCTCGGAGTGGGTATCGATTTTTAATGGTTGCTTTATTCAAAGATTCTAATCAATGACCTCTCAAGGTGCCATCCTTTTTCTTTAAAAAGAAAGGTCATTGCAGTGGATAGGAAAACGCCTTCTAAAACACGTTTAGTAATGGCAATTTGGGATTTGAGACGAAGAAAACGAGGATAACGGACTTGAACGGGGTTTTGGCGCTCTGGGCAACCGGGATGGAGGGAAAATGCAATTTGAGGGCCGTAATGATAAGAATCTGAAATTGTTTCCTTGAGGCGAAAAGGGGCGGAATAGCGAGAGGAGGAAGGTGTGCGAATTTCGGGGCAAACGGGTAAAAAACGAAGATGTTATAGCAAACCCTTAAAAACATAGAAAATGGCGATTTCGGAGCGATAGAAGTGGAATCGGGTCCCGGATCCTCAACGAACGAAACGCGGGGATGGGGATCTCGGGTGTTTGGGAAAGTTTCAGGGAAAACGGAGCCAGTGTACGAGAGATACGGCTAAAATACCGGATTTCCTAGGACGTGCGATTTTTAAACCCTGGCCGCATCCGTGAACAGGGGCATCGTCGAGCACCCACCGAAGATCCTACACGCAGAATGAGGAAGAGAGGTCGCGAGCAAACGATGAAGGATGATTTCAAGCTTCGGTCTAGAGATGGAGACAACCGCCCGCAACTTTCAAGGCTGCATGGCTCTAGCTAATGCCCGTGCCAAGTTTAGGAGTGCTTGTGATTTTCCTCCTTCTAAGCGCCGGATGTCTGCAATCTTTGTTCTTTTCTGTAAACGGTCATCCGGTTTCTACCCGAAATCGACCGCGCGATAGCGAGAATGCGACGCGAACGGAATGCAAAGTTGTTGGAAACGCACAGCCACCCACGACTTCGCCTGAGATCGACAAAAAGAGCGCAACAAGATCTGGACCACTTAAGATCCCTTGGTCGGGCGAGGTGAGAGCATGCGATGGGCGGAATTAGATCGCCGTGAGTATTTGAAGAGAGAAGAAAAAAAAATTGGCCGCGAAATTGCTTTAGTACTGGACGTGGAGACCACGCAATGATTTCACCAATCACAATAATGCAACTAGAAATGGAAACAACTTGCAACGAGTCGCTAAAGCAAAAGAACTCGAAATGATGTTAAATCGCGGGCCTCTTCGAGGGGGCAACCTCCTTTGAGCAAGCGCAATACAATATATTCGCAGATGCTTCACCGAGCCTCAACACCTTCTTGTATACTAATTCCCGTTGAAGAAACTACCGCTTCCGCACACGCGGATTGTTAAAATATGCCGAAGGGATGACTTACAAAGCACGTGCGTCCAAAGTAACTAATTTGCTGCAAAGCAAACGGAAGGGTAGGAACACGGGTCCTAACATCTACGAACGGAAACCAAACCTTGAAAGGAGAAGAAAATCTCTCATTACGCACAAAGAGTAGGTTTAAGAAAGAACCGTGTAGAGGAAACACCGTCCTTGACCTCTTTCTCGGAGCTCGGCTCGACCGTGGAGAGAACTTGTACCTTAGACATGCACAAATCCCGTCTTGAAACCCCCTTAGAAACTCAATCTTCTACCGTGGCTATGTGGATGGTTGCGGTGCCTTACACCCATCTCCCGTAAGGCCAACATGACAAACATTTCATAACGGTGCGATCATACCAAAGCATTTGTGCACCGGATCCCATCGAACTCGGCGCTAAGCGCTTGGGCCGAGTAATCTGGGATGGGTGACCTCCCGGGAAGTCCCAGTGTCGCACCCTTTTTGGCCTTTACCGAGTACATCCGAGCTCGCGCCGAGCTTTCCTCGGAGCTTGCCTCCGATCTGGCGCCGACCTCGCCTCCCCTCCAAGATCGCATCGCGCTCCCCCAACTTGCGTGCAATTACGGGTGACAGCCATTGCGGGGGGTTTTTAGTGTGTTTTTTTAATAAAAAGAAAGGTTGTTGCGGTGGATAGGAAAACGCCTTCTAAAACACGTTTAGTAATGGCAATTTGGGATTTGAGACGAAGAAAACGAGGATAACGGACTTGAACGTGGTTTTGGCGCTCTGGCACTGGGATGGAGGGAAAATGCAATTTGGGGTCCGTAATGATAAGAACTGGAAATTGTTTCCTTGAGGTGAAAAGGGGCGGAATAGCGAGAGGAGGAAGGTGTGCAAATTTCGGGCAAACGGGTAAAAACGAAGAGGTTATAAAGCAAACCCTTAAAACATAGAAAATGGCGATTTCGGAGCGATAGAAGTGGAATCGAGTCTCGGATCCTCAACGCACGAAACGCGGGACGGGGATCTCGGGTGTTCCAGAAAGTTTCAGGGAAAATGGAGCCGAGTGTACGAGAGATACGGCTAAAATACCGGATTTCCTAGGGCGCAATTTTTAAACGCCGGCCGTATCCGTGAACAGGGGCATCGTCGAGCACCCACCGAAGATCCTACACGTAGAACGAGGAAGAGAGGTCGTGAGAAAACGATGAAGGATGATTTCAAGCTTCAGTCCGGAGATGGAGACAACCGCCCGCAACTTTCAAGGCCGCTGGCTCTAGCTAATGCCCTTGCCAAGTTTAGGAGTGCTTGTGATTTTCCTCCTTCTCAGCGCCGGATGTCTGCAATCTTTGTTCTTTTCCTGTAAAACGGTCATCTGGTTTCTACCCGAAATCGACTGGCATGGTAACAGAATGCGAACGGAATGCAAAGTTGCTGGAAACGGCACAGCCCACGACTTCTGCCCAGATCTGACGAACAGAGCGCAACAAGATCTAGACCACTTAAGATCCCGGTCGGGCGAGGTGAGAGCATGCGATGGGCGGAATTGGATCGCCGCGAGTATCTGAAGAGAGAAGAAAAAAAAATTGGCCGCGGAAATTGCTTTGGTAATGTGACGTGGAGACCCCGCAACACTATTTCACCAATCACAATAATGCAACTAGAAATGGAAACAACTTAACGAGTCGCTAAAGCAAAAGAACTCAAAATGATGTTAAATCGCGGGCCTCTTCGAGGGGCAATCTCCTTTGAGCAAGCGCAATGCAATATATTCGCGGATGCTTCACCGAGCCTCAACACCTTCTTGTATACTAATTCCCGTTGAAGAAACTACCGCTTTTTGCACGCGGATTGTTAAAATATGCCGAAGGGACGACTTACAAAGCACGTTCGTCCGAAAGTAACTAATCTGCTTGAAGCAAAGCAGAAGGGTAGGAACACGGGTTCCTAACATCTACGAACGGAAATCAAACCTTGAGAGTAGAAGAAAATCTCCTATTCTCGCACAAAGAGTAGGTTTAAGAAAGAACCGTGTAGAGGAAACACCGTCCTTGACCTCTTTCTGAGCTCGGCTCGGCCACCGTGGAGAGAACTTGTACCTTAGACTTGCACAAATCCCGTCTTGAAACCACCTTAGAAACTCAATCTTCCTGTCGTGGCTATGTGGATGGTTGCGGTGGCTTACACCCATCTCCCGTAAGGCCAAAGATGACAAACATTTCATAACGGGTGCGATCATACCAAATAGCGTTGTGTGTACCGAATCCCATCGAACTCCGCAGCTTAAGCGCTACGGGGCGAGTAGTCTTGGGATGGGTGTCGTCCCGGGAAGTCTCGGTGTCGCACCCTTTTTGGCCTTTACCGAGTACCTCCGAGCTCGCGCCGAGCTTTCCTCGGAGCTTGCCTCCGATCTGGCGCCGACCTCGCCTCCCCTCCAAGATCGCATCGCGCTCCCCCAACTTGCGTGCAATTACGGGTGACAGCCATTGCGGGGGGTTTTTAGTGTGTTTTTTTTATAAAAAAGAAAGGTTGTTGCAGTGGATAGGAAAACGCCTTCTAAAACACGTTTCGTAATGGCAATTTGGGATTTGAGATGAAGAAAACGAGGATAACGGACTTGAACGGGTTTTAGCGCTCTCTGGCAAAATTGCATGGAGGAAAATGCAATTTGGGGGCCGTAATGATAAGAACTGGAAATTGTTTCCTTGAGGCGAAAAGGGGCGGAATAGCGAGAGGAGGAAGGTGTGCGAATTTCGGGGCAAACGGGTAAAAAACGAAGAGGTTATAGCAAACCCTTAAAACATAGAAAATGGCGATTTCGGAGCGATAGAAGTGGAATCGGGTCTTGGATCCTCAACGCACGAAACACGGGGCGGGGATCTCGGGTGTTCCGGAAAGTTTCGTGGAAAACGGAGCCGAGTGTACGATAGATACGTCTAAAATACCGGATTTCCTAGGGCGTGCGATTTTCAAACCCCGCCGCATCCGTGAACATGCAGGGGCATCGTCGAGCACCCACCGAAGATCCTACATGCGAACGAGGAAGAGAGGTCGCGAAAACGATGAAGGATGATTTCAAGCTTCCGTCCGGAGATGTAGACAACCACCGCAACTTTCAAGGCTGCTGGCTCTAGCTAATGCCCGTGCCAAGTTTAGGAGTGCTTGTGATTTTCCTCCTTCAAGCGCCGGATGTCTGCAATCTTTTTCTTTTCTGTAAACGGTCATCTGGTTTCTACCCGAAATCGACCGCACGTAATGAGAATGCGAATGGAATGCAAAGTTCTTTGAAACAGCACACCCATGACTTCGCCCCGAATCACGCGAATAGAGCGCAACAAGATCTGGACCACTTAAGATCCCGGTCGGGCGAGGTGAGAGCATGCGATGGGCGGAATTGGATCGCCGCGAGTATCTGAAGAGAGAAGAAAAAAAAATTGGCCGCGAAATTGCTTTGGTACTGACATGGAGACCCCGCAACACTATTTCACAAATCACAATAATGTAACTAGAAATGGAAACAACTTGCAACGAGTCGCTAAAGCAAAAGAATTCGAAATGATGTTAAATCGCGGGCCTCTTCGAGGGGGCAACCTCCTTTGAGCAAGCGCAATGCAATTTGGGGGTCGTAATGATAAGAACTGAAATTGTTTCCTTGAGGCGAAAAGGGGCGGAATAAGCGAGAGGAGGAAGGTGTGCGAATTTCGGGCAAACGGGTAAAAACGAAGAGGTTATAAAGAAACCCTTAAAACATAGAAAATGGCGATTTCGAGCGATAGAAGTGGAATCGGGTCTCGGATCCTCAACGCACGAAAAGCGGGATAGGGATCTCGGGTGTTCCGGGAAAGTTTCGGGGAAAACGGAGCCAGTGTACGAGAGATACGGCTAAAATACCGGATTTCCTAGGACGTGATTTTTAAACCCCGGCCGCATCCGTGAACAGGGGGCATCGTTGAGCACCCACCGAAGATCCTACACGCAGAGCGAGGAAGAGAGGTCGCAAGCAAACGATGAAGGATGATTTCTGAAGCTTCTCGTCCGGATCGCCGCGAGTATCCGAAGAGAGAAGAAAAAAAAATTGGCCACGGAAATTGCTTTGGTACTGGACATGGAGACCCCGCAACACTATTTCACAACTCACAATAATGCAACTAGAAATGGAAACAACTTGCAAAAGAGTCGCTAAAGCAAAAGAATTCGAAATGATGTTAAATCGCGGGCCTCTTCGAGGGGGCAACCTCCTTTGAGCAAGCGCAATACAATATATTCGCGGATGCTTCACCGAGCCTTAACACCTTCTTGTATACTAATTCCCGTTGAAGAAACTACCGCTTCCCACACGTGGGATTGTTAAAATATGCCGAAGGGACGACTTACAAAGCACGTGCGTCGAAAGTAACTAACCTGCTGCGAAGCAAACAGGAAGGGTAGGAACACGGGTTCCTAACATCTACGAACAGAAACCAAACCTTGAGAGGAGAAGAAAATCTCACGTTACGCACAGTAGGTTTAAGAAAGAACCGTGTAGAGGAAACACCGTCCTTGACCTCTTTCTCGGAGCTCGGCTCGACCATGGAGAGAACTTGTACCTTAGACTTGCACAAATCCCGTCTTGAAACCCCCTTAGAAACTCAATCTTCATCGTGTGCTATGTGGATGGTTGTGATGGCTTACACCCATCTCCCGTAAGGCCAACATGACAAACATTTCATAACAGTGCGATCATACCAGCGTTTGTGCACCGGATCCCATCGAACTCCGCAGGAGCGCGCTTGGGCCAGTAGTAAATCTGGGATTGGTGATCTCCTTGGAAGTCCCGGTGTCGCACCCTTTTTGGCCTTTACCGAGTACCTCCGAGCTTTCCTCGGAGCTTGCCTCCGATCTGGCGCGGACCTCGCCTCCTCCAAGATCGATCGCGCGCTCCCCAACTTGCGTGCAATTACGGGTGATGTAGCCATTCATGCGGGGGTTTTTAGTGTGTTTTTTTAATAAAAAGAAAGGTCATTTGCAGTGGATAGGAAAACGCCTTCTAAAACAAGTTTAGTAATGGCAATTTGGGATTTGAGACGAAGAAAACAAGGATAACGGACTTGAACGGGTTTTGGCGCTCTGTGAGCAGTGGGATGGAGGGAAAATGCAATTTGGGGGCCGTAATGATAAGAACTAGAAATTGTTTCCTTGAGGCGAAAAGGGGCGGAATAGCGAGAGGAGGAAGGTGTGCGAATTTCGGGGTAAACCGGTAAAAACGAAGAGGTTATAGCAAACCCTTAAAACATAGAAAATGGCGATTTCGAGTGATAGAAGTGGAATCGGGTCTCGGATCCTCAACACACGAAAAGCGGGGACGGGGATCTCGGGTATTCCGGGAAAGTTTCGGGGAAAACGGAGCCGAGTGTACGAGAGATACGGCTAAAATACCGGATTTCCTAGGACGTGATTTTTAAACCACCGGGCGCATCCGTGAACAGGGGGCATCGTCGAGCACCCACCGAAGATCCTACACGCAGTAACGAGGAAGAGAGGTCGCGAGCAAGCGATGAAGGATGATTTCTCGAAGCTTCGTCCGGAGATGGAGACAACCGCCGCGCAACTTTCAAGGCTGCTGGCTCTAGCTAATGCCCGTGCCAAGTTTAGGAGTGCTTGTGATTTTCCTCCTTCTGCTAGCCGGATGTCTGCAATCTTTGTTCTTTTCTGTAAAACGGTCATCCGGTTTCTACCCGAAATCGACCGCACACGGTAATGAGAATGCGAATGGAATGCAAAGTTGCTTTGAAACGGCAGCTGACCCACGACTTCGCCCAGATCCGACAAACAGAGCGCAACAAGATCTGGACCACTTAAGATCCCGGTCCAAGCGAGATGAGAGCATGCGATGGGCGGAATTGGATCGCCGCGAGTATCTCGAAGAGAGAAGAAAAAAAAAAAAATTGGCCGCGAAATTGCTTTGGTACTGATACATGGAGACCCCGCAACACTATTTCACAAATCACAATAATGCAACTAGAAATGGAAACAACTTGCAATCGAGTCGCTAAAGCAAAAGAATTCAAATGATGTTAAATTGTGGGCCTCTTCGGGGCAACCTCCTTTGAGCAGCAAGCGCAATGCAATTTGGGGGCCGTAATGATAAGAACTGGAAATTGTTTCCTTGAGGCGAAAAAAGGGGCGGAATAGCGAGAGGAGGAAGGTGTGCGAATTTCGGGCAAACGGGTAAAAACGAAGAGGTTATAGAAACCCTTAAAACATAGAAAATGGCGATTTCGGAGCGATAGAAGTGGAATCGGGTCTCGGATCCTCAACGCACGAAAAGCGGGGACAGGGATCTCGGGTGTTCCGGGAAAGTTTCAGGGAAAACGGAGCCAATGTACGAGAGATACGGCTAAAATAACGGATTTTCTAGGACGCGATTTTTAAACCCTGGCCGCATCCGTGAACAGGGGCATCGTCGAGCACCCACCGAAGATCCTACACGCAGAACGAGGAAGAGAGGTCGCGAGCAAACGATGAAGGATGATTTCAAGCTTCCTGTGTCCGGAGATGTAGACAACCACCTGCAACTTTCAAGGCTGCGCCTGCTCTAGCTAATGCCCGTGCCAAGTTTAGGAGTGCTTGTGATTTTCCTCCTTCTCGTGCCGGATGTCTGCTGCAATCTTTGTTCTTTTCTGTAAAACGGTCATCCGGTTTCTACCCGAAATCGACCGGCAGCACGGTAATGAATCGCGAAACAGAATGCAATGTTATTCTTTGAAAGCAGCCTGACCATGACTTCTGCCCGAGATCAGCGAACAGAGCGCAACAAGATCTGGACCACTTAAGATCCCGGTCGGGCGAGGTGAGAGCATGCGATGGGTGGAATTGGATCGCCGCGAGTATCTGAAGAGAGAAGAAAAAAAAATTGGCCGCGAAATTGCTTTGGTACCGACATGGAGACCCCATGACACTATTTCACAACTCACAATAATGCAACTAGAAATGGAAACAACTTGCAACGAGTCGCTAAAGCAAAAGAATTCGAAATGATGTTAAATCGCGGGCCTCTTCGAGGGGGCCTCCTTTGAGCAAGCACAATGCAATATATTCGCGGATGCTTCACTGAGCCTCAACACCTTCTTGTATACTAATTCCTGTTGAAGAAACTACCGCTTCCCGCACACGCGGGATTGTTAAAATATGCCGAAGGGACGACTTACAAAGCACGTGCGTCCAAAGTAACTAATCTGGTGCGAAGCAAATGAAGGGGTAGGAACACGGGTTCCTAACATCTACGAACGGAAACCAAAATTTGAGAGTAGAAGAAAATCTCCGATCTGCACAAAGAGTAGGTTTAAGAAAGAACCGTGTAGAGGAAACACCGTCCTTGACCTCTTTCTCGGAGCTCGGCTCGACCGTGGAGAGCACTTGTACCTTAGACTTGCACAAATCCCGTCTTGAAACCCCCTTGAAACTCAATCTTCTGCCGTGGCTATGTGGATGGTCATGCGGTGGCTTACACCCATCTCCCGTAAGGCCGCATGACAAACATTTCATAACGGGTGCGATCATACCAGCGTTTGTGCACCGGATCCCATCGTAACTTCAGCGATTAAGCGCGCTTGGGCGAGTAGTCTTGGGATGGGTGACCTCTCGGGAAGTCCGGTGTCGCAGCCTTTTTGGCCTTTACCGAGTACCTCCGAGCTCGCACCGAGCTTTCCTCGAGCTCGCCTCCGATCTCGGCGCCGACCTCGCCTCCTCCAAGATCGCATCGCATCCCCAACTTGCGTGCAATTACGAGTGGCAGCCATTGCGGGGTTTTTAGTGTGTTTTTTTATAAAAAGAAAGGTTGTTGCGTAAAGGATAGGAAAACGCCTTCTAAAACATGTTTCGTAATGGCAATTTGGGATTTGAGACGAAGAAAACGAGGATAACGGACTTGAACGGGGTTTTTGCGCTCTCTAGCAAATGGGATGGAGGAAAATGCAATTTGGGGGCCGTAATGATAAGAACTGAAACTGTTTCCTTGAGGCGAAAAGGGGCGGAATAGCGAGAGGAGGAAGGTGTGCGAATTTTGGGGCAAACGGGTAAAAACGAAGAGGTTATAAAGAAACCCTTAAAACATAGAAAATGGTGATTTCGGAGCGATAGAAGTGGAATCGGGTCTTGGATCCTCAACGCACGAAACGCAGGGACGGGGATATCGAGTGTTCCGAAAGTTTCATGGAAAACGGAGCCGAGTGTACGAGAGATACGGCTAAAATACCGGATTTCCTAGGGCGTGCGATTTTCAAACCACGCCGCATCCGTGAACAGGGGTATCGTCGAGCACCCACCGAAGATCCTACACGTAGAACGCAGGAAGAGAGGTCGCGAGCAAATGATTAAGGATGATTTCAAGCTTCCGTCCGGAGATGGACACAACCGCCGCTGCAACTTTCAAGGCCGCTCGGCTCTAGCTAATGCCCGTGCCAAGTTTAGGAGTGCTTGTGATTTTCCTCCTTCAGCGCGGATGTCTGCAATCTTTGTTCTTTTCCCAGTAAAACGGTCATCCGGTTTCTACCCGAAATCGACCGGCATGCACGTAATGAAATGCGAATGGAATGCAAAGTTGCTTTAAACGCAGCCTGACCCGACTTCGCCTCGGATCCGACGAGTGAGCGCAACAAGATCTAGACCACTTAAGATCCCTCGGGTGAGGTGAGAGCATGCGATGGGCGGAATTGGATCACCGCGAGTATCTGAAGAGAGAAGAAAAAAAAATTGGCCGCGAAATTGCTTTGGTACTGACGTGGAGACCCTGCAACACTATTTTACCAATCACAATAATGTAACTAGAAATGGAAACAACTTGCAACAAATAGCTAAAGCAAAAGAACTCGAAATGATATTAAATCGCAGGCCTCTTCGAGGGGGACAACCTCCTTTGAGCAAGCTCAATACAATATATTCGCGGATGCTTCATTGAGCCTCAACACCTTCTTGTATACTAATTCCTGTTGAAGAAGCTACCGTTTCTTTCGCACACGCGGGGATTGTTAAAATATGCCAAGGGACGACTTACAAAGCATATGCGTCCAAAGTAACTAATGCAGTGCGAAAGCAAATGGGAGTAGGAACACGGGTTCCTAACATCTACTGAACGGAAACCAAACCTTAAGAGGAGAAGAAAATCTCCCATTACTGCACAAAGAGTAGGTTTAAGAAAGAACCGTGTAGAGGAAACACCGTCCTTGACCTCTGTGTCGGAGCTCGGCTCGACCGTGGAGAGAACTTGTACCTTAGACTTGCACAAATCCTGCTTCAAACCCCTTAGAAACTCAATCTTTTGTCGTGGCTATGTGGATGGTTGCGGTGGCTTACACCCATCTCCCGTAAGGCCAACATGACAAATAGTTCATAACGGTGCGATCATACCAGCGTTTGTGCACCGGATCCCATCGAACTCCGCATTAAGCGCGCTTGGGCGAGTAGTACTAGGATGGTTGACCTCCCGGGAAGTCCCGGTGTCGCACCCTTTTTGGCCTTTACCGAGTACCTCCGAGCTTTCCTCGTTGCTTGCCTCCGATCTCGACGCCGACCTCGCCTCCTCCAAGATCGCATCGCGCTCCCCAACTTGCGTGCAATTACGGGTGACAAACTATCATTGGGGGTTTTTAGTGTTTTTTTAATAAAAAGAAAGGTCATTGCAGTGGATAGGAAAATGCCTTCTAAAACACGTTTAGTAATGGCAATTTGGGATTTGAGACGAAGAAAACGAGGATAACGGACTTGAACGGGTTTTTGCGCTCTCTGGCAGAACTGGGATGGAGGAAAAATGCAATTTGGGGGCCGTAATTATAAGAACTCGGAAATTGTTTCCTTGAGGCGAAAAGGGGCGGAATAGCGAGAGGAGGAAGGTGTGCGAATTTCGGGCAAACGGGTAAAAAAGCGAAGAGGTTATAGCAAACCCTTAAAACATAGAAAATGGCGATTTCGGAGCGATAGAAGTGGAATCGGGTCTCGGATCCTCAACTCACGAAACGCGGGACGGGGATCTCGGGTGTTCCGGAAAGTTTCGGGGAAAACGGAGCCGTGTACGAGAGTTACGGCTGAAATACCGGATTTCCTAGACGTGCGATTTTTAAACCCCGCCGCATCCGTGAACAGCGGTGCATCGTTGAGCACCCACCGAAGATCCTACACGTAGAACGAGGAAGAGAGGTCGCGAGCAAACGTTGAAGGATGATTTAAGCTTCTGTCGGAGATGGAAACAACCGCTGCAACTTTCAAGGCTGCCTCGCTCTAGCTAATGCCAAGTGCTAAGTTTAGGAGTGCTTGTGATTTTCCTCCTTCTCGCGCCGGATGTCTGCAATCTTTGTTCTTTTCCCAGAAACGGTCATCCGGTTTTACCCGAAATCGAGCACAGTAACAATGAATGCGAACGGAATGCAAAGTTGCTGGAAACGGCACAGCCCACGACTTCTGCCCAGATCTGACGAACAGAGCGCAACAAGATCTGGACCACTTAAGATCCCGGTCGGGCGAGGTGAGAGCATGCGATGGGCGGAATTGGATCGCCGCGAGTATCTGAAGAGAGAAGAAAAAAAAATTGGCCTGGAAATTGCTTTGGTACCAGACGTGGAGACCCTGCAACACTATTTCACCAATCACAATAATGCAACTAGAAATGGAAAAAACTTGCAACGAGTCGCTAAAGCAAAACAACTCGAAATGATGTTAAATCGCGGGCCTCTTCGAGGGGGCAACCTCCTTTGAGCAAGCGCAATACAATATATTCGCGGATGCTTCACTGAGCCTCAACACCTTCTTGTATACTAATTCCTGTTGAAGAAACTACCGCTTCCCGCACATGCGGGATTGTTAAAATATGCCGAAGGGACGACTTACAAAGCACGTGCGTTGAAAGTAACTAATCTGCTGCGAAGCAAACAGAAGGGTAGGAACACGGGTTCTAAACATCTACGAACGGAAACCAAACCTTGAGAGGAGAAGAAAATCTCCTGTTCTGCACAAAGAGTAGGTTTAAGAAAGAACCGTGTAGAGGAAACACCGTCCTTGACCTCTTTCTCGGAGCTCGGCTCGACCGTGGAGAGAACTTGTACCTTAGACTTGCACAAATCCCGTCTTGAAACCCCCTTAGAAACTCAATCTTCTGCCGTGGCTATGTGGATGGTTGCGGTGGCTTACACCCATCTCCCGTAAGGCCAACATGACAAACATTTCATAACGGGTGCGATCATACCAAGAGTTTGTGCACGGATCCCCTCGTAACACCGTAGTTAAGCGCACTTGAGCGAGTAGTACTGGGATGGGTGACCTCCCGGGAAGTCCCAATGCCGCACCCTTTTTGGCCTTTACCGAGTACCTCCGAGCTTTCCTCGAGATTGCCTCCGATCTGGCGCCGACCTCGCCTCCCCTCCAAGATCGCATCGCGCTCCCCAACTTGCGTGCAATTAAAGGAGACAACCATTGGGGGGTTTTAGTGTGTTTTTTTAATAAAAAAGAAAGGTCATGCAAAGGATAGGTAATCGCCTTCTAAAACACGTTTAGTAATGGCAATTTTGGATTTGAGACGAAGAAAACGAGGATAACGCACTTGAACGGGGTTTTGGCGCTTTCTGGCAGTAATGGATGGAGGAAAAATGCATTTTGGGGCCGTAATGATAAGAACTGAAATTGTTTCCTTGAGGCGAAAAGGGGCGGAATAGCCGAGGAGGAAGGTGTGCGAATTTCGGGCAAACGGGTAAAAACGAAGAGGTTATAAGAAACCCTTAATACATAGAAAATGGCGATTTCGGAGCGATAGAAGTGGAATAGGGTCTCGTATCCTCAACGCACGAAACGCGGGGGCGGGATCTCGGGTGTTCCGGAAAGTTTCGGGAAAACGGAGCCGAGTGTACGAGAGTTACGGCTGAAATACCGGATTTCCTAGGGCGTGCGATTTTTAAACCTCCGCCGCATCCGTGAAGCAGGCATCGTCGAGCACCCACCGAAGATCCTACACGTAGAACGAGGAAGAGAGGTCGCGAGCAAGCGTTGAAGGATGATTTCTGAAGCTTCTGGTCTGGAGATGGAAACAACCGCCTGCAACTTTCAAGGCTGCCTCGCTCTAGCTAATGCCATGCCAAGTTTAGGAGTGCTTGTGATTTTCCTCCTTCTCAAGCGCCGGATGTCTGCAATCTTTGTTCTTTTCTGTAAAATGGTCATCCGGTTTCTACCGAAATCGACCGCACGGTAATGTAGCAAGTGCGACGGAAAGCAAAGTTGCTTTGAAACGCAGCCCACACCCGACTTCGCCCGGATCACGAACAGAGCGCAACAAGATCTGACCACTTAAGATCTCGGTCGGGCGAGGTGAGAGCATGCGATGGGCGGAATTGGATCGCCTAGAGTATCTTAAGAGAGAAGAAAAAAAAATTGGCCGCGAAATTGCTTTGGTACGACGTGGAGACCCCGCAACACTATTTCACCAATCACAATAATGCAACTAGAAATGGAAACAACTTGCAGCAACGAGTCGCTAAAGAAAAAGAACTCGAAATGATGTTAAATCACGGGCCTCTTCGAGGCGGCAACCTCCTTGAGCAAGTGCAATACAATATATTCGTGGATGCTTCACCGAGCCTCAACACCTTCTTGTATACTAATTCTGTTGAATAAAGTACCGCTTCCGCACACAGCGGGATTGTTAAAATATGCCGAAGGGACGACTTACAAAGCACGTGTGTCCAAAGTAACTAATCTGGCCAGAAGCAAATCCTAACATCTACGAACGGAAACCAAACCTTGAGAGGAGAAGAAAATCTCCTGTTCGCACAAAGAGTAGGTTTAAGAAAGAACCGTGTAGAGGAAACACCGTCCTTGACCTCTTTCTCGAGCTCGGCTCGACCGTGGAGAGAACTTGTACCTTAGACTTGCACAAATCCCGTCTTGAAACCCCTTAGAAACTCAATCTTCTCGTGCGTGGCTATGTGGATGGTTGCGGTGGCTCACACCCATCTCCCGTAAGGACAGCATGACAAACATTTCATAACGGGTGCGATCATACCAGCGTTTGTGCACCGGATCCCATCGAACTCCGCAGCTTAAGCGCGCTTGGGCGAGTAATACTGGGATGGGTGAACTCCGGTGTCGCACCCTTTTTGGCCTTTATCAGTACCTCCGAGGTCGCGCCGAGCTTTCCTTGAGATTGCCTCCGATCCGGCGCTAACCTCACCTCCCAGATCGCATCGCGCTCCCCAACTTGCGTGTAATTATGGGTGACAACCATCATGGGGTTTTAGTGTGTTTTTTTTCTAAAAAAATGTTGTTGCAAAGTGGATAGGATAACGATTTCAAAACACGTTTAGTAATGGTAATATGAGATTTGAGATGAAGAAAACGAGGATAACGTACTTGAGCGGGGTTTTGGCGCTCTGGCAGGCCGGTGGATGGAGGAAAAATGCAAGTTGGGGGCCGTAATGATAAGAACTGGAAATTGTTTCCTTCGAGGTAAAAAGGGGCGGAATAGCGAGAGGAAGAAGGTGTGCGAATTTCGGCGCAAACGGGTAAAAAACGAAGAGGTTATAGAAAACCCTTAAAACATAGAAAATGACGATTTCGGAGTGATAGAAGTGGAATCGGGTCTCGGATCCTCAATGCACGAAATGCGCGGACGGGGATCTCGGGTAATCCCGGAAAGTTTCGTGGAAAACGGATCCGATTAATACAAGAGATACGGCTAAAACACCGTATTTCCAATGACGTGCGATTTTTAAACCATGGCCGCATCCGTGAACAGGGGGCATCGTCGAGCACCCGCCGAAGATCCTACACGCGAATGAGGAAGAGAGGTCGCGAGAAAACGATGAAGGATGATTTCTGAAGCTTCTGGTTTGGAGATTGAGACAACCGCCTGCGCAACTTTCAAGGCCGCACTGCTCTCTAGCTAATGCCCGTGCCAAGTTTAGGAGTGCTTGTGATTTTCCTTCTTCTTCGGAGCCGAATGTCTCGCAATCTTTGTTCTTTTCTGTAAAATGGTCATCCGGTTTCTACACAAAATCGACCGCACGGTAAACAAAATGCGAACGGAATGCAAAGTTGCTTTGGAAATGGCACACCCATTTACGACTTCTCGCCCGATCGACGAACAGAGCGCAACAAGATCTGGACCACTTAAGATCCCGGTCGGGCGAGGTGAGAGCATGAGATGGGAAGAATTGGATCTCGGCGAGTATCTTAAGAGAGAAGAAAACAAAATTGGCACGTAAATTGCTTTGGTACTGACGTGGAGACCCTGCAACAATGATTTCACCAATCACAATAATGCAACTAGAAATGGAAACAACTTGCGAGTCGCTAAAGCAAAAGAACTCGAAATGATGTTAAATCGTGGCCTCTTCGAGGGGGCAACCTCCTTTGAGCAAGCGCAATACAATATATTCATGGATGCTTCACTGAGCCTCAACACCTTCTTGTATACTAATTCCTATTGAAGAAACTACCGCTTCCGCTTTGCACACGCGGGATTGTTAAAATATGCCGAAGGGATGACTTACAAAGCACGTGCGTCCAAAGTAACTAATCTGGCTGCGAAGCAAACGAAGGGTAGGAACACGGGTTCCTAATATCTACGAACGGAAACCAAACCTTGAGAGGAGAAGAAAATCTCCCGTTACGCACAAAGAGTAGGTTTAAGAAAGAACCGTGTAGAGGAAACACCGTCCTTGACCTCTTTCTCGAGCTCGGCTCGACCGTGGAGAGAACTTGTACCTTAGACTTGCACAAATCCCATCTCAAACCCCTTAGAAACTCAATCTTCTGCCGTGGCTATGTGGATGGTTGCGGTGGCTTACACCCATCTCCCGTAAGGCCAAAGCATGACAAACATTTCATAACGGGTGCGATCATACCAGCGTTTGTGCACCGGATCCCATCGAACTCCGCAGATTAAGTGCACTTGGGCCAGAGTAGTGCTTGGGATGGGTGACCTCCGTGTCGCACCCTTTTTGACTTTATTGAGTACCTCCGAGGTCGCGCCGAGCTTTCCTGAGCTTGCCTCCGATCTCGGCGCCAACCTCGCCTCCAATATAGCATCACGCTCCCGAACTTGCATGCAATTACGGGTGACAGACCATATCATGGGGGTTTTTAGTGTGTTTTTTTATAAAAAAAATGTTGTTGCAGTGGATAGGAAAACGCTTTCTAAAACACGTTTAGTAATGGCAATTTGGGATTTGAGATGAAGAAAACGAGGATAACGGACTTGAACGGGGTTTTTGGCGCTCTCTAGGCAACTGGGATGGAGGAAAAATGCAATTTGGGGGCCGTAATGATAAGAACTGGAAATTGTTTCCTTGAGGCAAAAAGGGGCGGAATAATGAGAGGAAGGTGTGCGAATTTCTGGGCAAAGCCGGTAAAAACGAAGAGGTTATAAAGCAAACCCTTAAAACATAGTAAATAGCGATTTTGGAGTGATAGAAGTGGAATCGGGTCTCGGATCCTCAACACACGAAACGCGCGATGGGTATCTCGGGTGTTCCGGAAAGTTTCAGGAAAACGGAGCCGATGTAAGAGAGATACGGCTAAAATACCAGATTTCCTATGACGCGATTTTTAAACCCCGGCCGCATCCGTGAACAGGGGCATCGTCGAGCACCCGCCGAAGATCCTACACGCAGAACGAGGAAGAGAGGTCTCGAGCAAACGATGAAGGATGATTTCTGAAGCTTCTGGTTTGGAGATGGAGACAACCGCCTGCAACTTTCAAGGCTGCCTGGCTCTAGCTAATGCCCGTGCCATGTTTAGGAGTGCTTGTGATTTTCCTTCTTCTGGCGCTGGATATCTGCAATCTTTGTTCTTTTCCTGTAAAACGGTCATCTGGTTTCTACCCGAAATCGACTGGCACGGTAACAGAATGCGAACAGAATGAAAAGTTGTTGGAAACGGCACAGCCCACGACTTCTGCCCAGATATGACGATCAGAGCGCAACAAGATCTGGACCACTTAAGATCCCTTGTCGGGCGAGGTGAGAGCATGCGATGGGCGGAATTGATCGACGCGAGTATCTTAAGAGAGAAGAAAAAAATTGGCCGCGAAATTGCTTTGGTACTGACGTGGAGACCCCGCAATGATTTCACAAATCACAATAATGTAACTAGAAATGGAAACAACTTGCAACGAGTCGCTAAAGCAAAAGAACTCGAAATGATGTTAAATCGCGGGCCTCTTTGAGTGGGCAACCTCCTTTGAGCAAGCGCAATACAATATATTCGTGGATGCTTCACCGAGCCTCAACACCTTCTTGGATACTAATTCCTCTTGAAGAAACTACCGCTTCCCGCACACGCGAGATTGTTAAAATATGCCGAAGGGACGACTTATAAAGCACGTGCGTCCAAAGTAACTTATCTCGCTGCAAGCAAATGTAAGGGTAGGAACACGGGTTCCTAACATCTACGAACGGAAACCAAACCTTGAGAGGAGAAGAAAAACTCTTGTTCTACACAAAGAGTAGGTTTAAGAAAGAACCGTGTAGAGGAAACACCGTCCTTGACCTTTTTCTCGAGCTCGGCTCGACCGTGGAGAGAACTTGTACCTTAGGCTTGCACAAAGCCCATCTTGAAACCCCCTTAGAAACTCAATCTTTTGTCATGGCTATGGGGATGGTTGCGGTGGCTTACACCCATCTCCCATAAGGATAACATGACAAACAACTCATAACGGGTGCGATCATACCAACATAAGCGTTTGTGCACCGGATCCCATCGATCTCCGTAGTTAAGCGCGCTTGGGCTAGAGTAATATCGGGATGGGTGACCTCCCAGAGTCGCACCCTTTTTGGCCTTTACCTCCGAGGCTGACTTGCCTCCGACTCGGGTGCCAACCTCTATCAAGGGGGTTTTTATTGTGTTTTTTTTTTTAAAAAAAATGTTGTTGTAGTGGATAGGAAAACGCTTTCTAAAACACGTTCAAGAATGGAAATTTGGGATTTGAGATGAAGAAAACGAGGATAACGGACTTGAACGGGGTTTTGGCGCTCTCAGCGCAGTGGGACGGAGGAAAAATGCAATTTGGGGGCCGTAATGATAAGAACTGGAAATTGTTTCCTTGAGGCAAAAGGGGCGAATAGCGAGAGGAAGGTGTGCGAATTTCGGGCAAACGGGTAAAAAACGAAGAGGTTATATCAAACCCTTAAAACATAGAAAATGGCGATTTCGGAGTGATAAAATTTTAATCGGTCTCGGATCCTCAACGCACGAAACGCGGGACGGGGATCTCGGGTGTTCCGGAAAGTTTCAGGGGAAAACGGAGCCAGTGTACAAGAGATACGACTAAAATACCATATTTCCTTTGACTCGTGTGATTTTTAAACCCCGCCGCATCCATGAATAGGGGCATCGTCGAGCACCCACCGAAGATCCTACACGGAGAACGAGGAAGAGAGGTCGTGAGGAAACGATGAAGGATGATTTTTGAAGCTTCTCGGTTTGGAGATGGAGACAACCGCCGCAACTTTCAAGGCCGCCTGGCTCTAATGCTAATGCCCGTGCCAAGTTTAGGAGTGCTTGTGATTTTCCTTCTTCTTCTCGGCGCCTGGATGTCTCGCAATCTTTGTTCTTTTCCTATAAAACGGTCATCCGGTTTCTACCCGAAATCGACCGCACGGTAATAGAATGCGAACGGAATGCAAAGGTTCCTGAAATGGCACACCCGACTTCGCCCGATCCGACGAACAGAGCGCAACAAGATATAGACCACTTAAGATCACGATCGGGCGAGGTGAGAGCATGCGATGGGCAAAATGATCGCCGCGAGTATCTTAAGAGAGAAGAAAACAAAATTGGCCACGGAAATTGCTTTGGTACCAGACGTGGAGACCCTGCAACACTATTTCACCAATCACAATAATGCAACTAGAAATGGAAACAACTTGCAACGAGTCACTAAAGCAAAAGAACTCGAAATGATGTTAAATCGCGGGCCTCTTCGAGGGGGAAACCTCCTTTGAGCAAGCGCAATACAATATATTCGTGGATGCCAAGGGCCTCAACTTACAAAGCACGTGCTACCGCCAAAGTAACTAAAATATGCCGAAGCAAATAAAAAGGTTAGGAACTCGGGTTCCTAACATCTACGAACGGAAACCAAACCTTGAGAGGAGAAGAAAATATCCCTGTTCTACACAAAGAGTAGGTTTAAGAAAGAACCGTGTAGAGGGAAACACCGTCCTTGACCTCTTTCTCTGAGCTCGGTTTGACCGTGGAGAGAACTTGTACCTTAGACTTGCAAAAATCCCGTCTCAAACCCCTTAGAAACTCAATCTTCTCGCCATGGCTATGTGGATGGTCATGCGGTCGCTTACACCCATCTCCCATAAGGACAACATGACAAACAACTCATAACGGGTGCGATCATACCAAATAAGCGTTTGTGCACCGGATCCCATCGTAACTCCGCAGCTTAAGCGCGCTTGGGCTGAGTAGTATCGGGATGGGTGACATCCTGAAGTCCCGTGTCGCACCCTTTTTGGCCTTTACCGAGTACCTCCGAGCTCGCTCCGAGCTTTCCTCGGAGCTTGCCTCCCGATCTTGCGCGCCGACGTCGCCTCCAAGATCGCATTACGCTCCCCAACTTGCGTGCAATTTCGGTGACACCATCATGGGGGTTTTTAGTGTGTTTTTTTATAAAAAAAATGAAATGTTATTGCTGTAAGTGGATAGGAAAACGCTTTCTAAAACACGTTTAGTAATGGCAATTTGGGATTTGAGATGAAGAAAATGAGGATAACGGACTTGAACGGGTTTTCGTGCTCTCTAGCAAAATGGGATGGGGGAAAAATGCAATTTGGGGGCCGTAATGATAAGAACTGAAATTGTTTCTCTTGAGGCAAAAAGGGGCGGAATAAGAGAGAGGAAGAAGGTGTGTGAATTTCGGGCAAACGGTAAAAATGAAGAGGTTATAAAAACCATTAAAACATAGAAAATGGTGATTTCGTGAGTGATAAGAAGTGGAATGGGGTCTCGATCCTCAACGCACGAAACGCTGGGGACGGGGATCTCAGGTGTTTCCGAAAAGTTTCAGGGAAAACGGAGCTGGCAGTACGAGAGATACGGCTAAAATACCGTATTTCCTATGACGTGCGATTTTTAAACCCTGGCCGCATCCGTGAACAGGGGCATCGTCGAGCACCCACTAAAGATCCTACACGCAGAACGAGGAAGAGAGGTCGTGAGAAAATGATGAAGGATGATTTCTGAAGCTTCTGGTTTGGAGATGGAGACAACCGCCTGCAACTTTCAAGGCTGCCTGGCTCTAGCTAATGCCCGTGCCAAGTTTAGGAGTGCTTGTGATTTTCCTTCTTCTGGCGCTGGATGTCTGCAATCTTTGTTCTTTTCCTGTAAAACGGTCATCTGGTTTCTACCCGAAATCGACTGGCACGGTAACAGAATGCGAACGGAATGCAAAGTTGCTGGAAACGGCACAGCCCACGACTTCTGCCCAGATCTGACGAACAGAGCGCAACAAGATCTGGACCACTTAAGATCCCGGTCGGGCGAGGTGAGAGCATGCGATGGGCGGAATTGGATCGCCGCGAGTATCTGAAGAGAGAAGAAAAAAAATTGGCCGCGGAAATTGCTTTGGTACCAGACGTGGAGACCCTGCAACACTATTTCACCAATCACAATAATGCAACTAGAAATGGAAACAACTTGCAACGAGTCGCTAAAGCAAAAGAACTCGAAATGATGTTAAATCGCGGGCCTCTTCGAGGGGGCAACCTCCTTTGAGCAAGCGCAATACAATATATTCGTGGATGCTTCACTGAGCCTCAACACCTTCTTGTATACTAATTCCTGTTGAAGAAACTACCGCTTCCGCACACGCGGATTGTTAAAATATGCCGAAGGGACGACTTACAAAGCACGTGCGTCCAAAGTAACTAATCTGCTGCGAAGCAAACAGAAGGGTAGGAACACGGGTTCCTAACATCTACGAACGGAAACCAAACCTTGAGAGGAGAAGAAAATCTCCTGTTCTGCACAAAGAGTAGGTTTAAGAAAGAACCGTGTAGAGGAAACACCGTCCTTGACCTCTTTCTCGGAGCTCGGCTCGACCGTGGAGAGAACTTGTACCTTAGACTTGCACAAATCTCATCTTGAAACCCACTTAGAAACTCAATCTTCTACCATGGCTATGTGGATGGTTGCGGTGGCTTACACCCATCTCCCATAAGGACAACATGACAAACAACTCATAATGGGTGCGATCATACCAGTGTTTGTGCACCGGATCCCATCAGAACTCCGCAGTTAAGCGCGCTTGGGCCAGAGTAGTACTGGGATGGGTGACCTCCTGGGAAGTCCGGTGTCGCACCCTTTTTGGCCTTTACCGAGTACCTCCGAGCTCGCGCCGAGATTCCTCGGAGCTTGCCTCCGATCTGGCGCCGACCTCGCCTCCAAGATCGCATCACGCTCCCCCAACTTGCGTGCAATTACAGGTGACACCCATTTCATGGGGTTTTTAGTGTGTTTTTTTTTTTTTTTAAATGTTGTTGCAGTGGATAGGAAAACGCTTTCTAAAACACGTTTAGTAATGGCAATTTGGGATTTGAGATGAAGAAAACGAGGATAACGGACTTGAACGGGTTTTTGGGGCTCTCTAGCAACCTGGGATGGAGGAAAAATGCAATTTGGGGGCCGTAATGATAAGAACTGAAATTGTTTCTTGAGGCAAAAGGGGCGGAATAATGAGAGGAAGGAGGTTTGTGAATTTCTGGGCAAACGGGTAAAAACGAAGAGGTTATAAAGCAACCCTTAAAACATAGAAAATGGTGATTTCGAGTGATGAAGTGGAATGGGGTCTCGGATCCTCAACGCACGAAACGCTGGGACGGGGATCTCGGGTGTTCCGGAAAGTTTCAGGGAAAACGGAGCCAAAGTGTAATGAGAGATACGGCTAAATACCGGATTTCCTATGACGCGCGATTTTAAACCCCGCCGCATCCGTGAAAAGGGGCATCGCCGAGCACCCACCGAAGATCCTACACGCGAACGAGGAAGAGAGGTCGCGAGCAAATGATGAAGGATGATTTCAAGCTTCGGTTTGGAGATGGAGACAACCGCCTGCAACTTTCAAGGCCGCATGGCTCTAGCTAATGCCCGTGCCAAGTTTAGGAGTGCTTGTGATTTTCCTTCTTCGGCGCGCCGGATGTCTCTCGCAATCTTTGTTCTTTTCCTGTAAAACGGTCATCTGGTTTCTACCCGAAATCGACCGGCACGATAACAGAATGCGAACGGAATGCAAAGTTGCTTTGAAACGGCATACAACCCACGACTTCGCCCCCGCATCCGATGAATAGAGCGCAACAAGATCTGACCACTTAAGATCCCTACGGCGGGCGAGGTGAGAGCATGCGATGGGTAGAATTGGATCGCCGCGAGTATCTGAAGAGAGAAGAAAAAAAAATTGGCCGCGGAAATTGCTTTGGTACTAGACGTGGAGACCCTGCAACACTATTTCACCAATCACAATAATGCAACTAGAAATGGAAACAACTTCACAACGAGTCGCTAAAAGCAAAAGAACTCGAAATGATGTTAAATCGCGGGCCTCTTCGAGGGGGCAACCTCCTTTGAGCAAGCGCAATACAATATATTCGTGGATGCTTCACACGAGCCTCAACACCTTCTTGTATACTAATTCCCGTTGAAGAAACTACCGCTTCCCGCACACGCGGATTGTTAAAATATGCCGAAGGGACGACTTACAAAGCACGTGCGTCCAAAGTAACTAATCTGCTGTGAAGCAAACAGAAGGGTAGGAACACGGGTTCCTAACATCTACGAACGGAAACCAAACCTTGAGAGGAGAAGAAAATCTCCTGTTCTGCACAAAGAGTAGGTTTAAGAAAGAACCGTGTAGAGGAAACACCGTCCTTGACCTCTTTCTCGGAGCTCGGCTCGACCGTGGAGAGAACTTGTACCTTAGACTTGCACAAATCCCGCTTGAAAACCCCTTAGAAACTCAATCTTCTCGTCCATGTGGCTATGTGGATGGTTGCGGTGGCTTACACCCATCTCCCATAAGGACAAATGATCACAAACAACTCATAACGGGTGCGATCATACCAAAGCGTTTGTGCACCGGATCCCATCGAAACTCCGCAGCTTAAGCGCGCTTGGCCGCAGTAGTAGTCTGGGATGGGTGACCTCCGACAAGTCCCTGTCGCACCCTTTTGGCCTTTACCGAGTACGTCCGAGCTCGCGCCGAGCTTTCCTGAGCTTGCCTCCGATCTTGCGCCGACCTCGCCTCCAAGATCGCATCACGCTCCCCAACTTGCGTGCATTACGGCACACCCATTTGGGGTTTTTAGTGTGTTTTTTTTTAAAAAAAATGTTGTTGCAAAGTGATAGGAAAACGCTTTCTAAAACACGTTTAGTAATGGCAATTTGGGATTTGAGATGAAGAAAACGAGGATAACGGACTTGAACGGGTTTTCGCGCGCTCTCTAGCAAATGGGATGGAGGAAAATGCAATTTGGGGGCCGTGATGATAAGAACTGAAATTGTTTCCTTGAGGCAAAAAGGGGCGGAATAGCGAGAGGAAGGAAGGTGTGCGAATTTCGGGGCAAACGGGTAAAAACGAAGAGGTTATAGCAAACCCTTAAAACATAGAAAATGGTGATTTCTGAGTGATAGAAGTGGAATGGGGTCTCGGATCCTCAATGCACGAAACGCGGGGACGGGGATCTCGGTGTTCCGGGAAAGTTTCAAGGAAAACGGAGCCGCAGTACGAGAGATACGGCTAAAATATCGATTTCCTATGACGCTGCGATTTTTAAACCTTGCCGCATCCGTGAAGAGGGCATCGCGAGCACCCACCGAAGATCCTACACGCAGAACGAGGAAGAGAGGTCGCGAGCAAATGATGAAGGATGATTTCTGAAGCTTCTGGTTTGGAGATGGAGACAACCGCCTACAACTTTCAAGGCTGCCTGGCTCTAGCTAATGCCCGTGCCAAGTTTAGGAGTGCTTGTGATTTTCCTTCTTCTGGCGTTGGATGTCTGCAATCTTTGTTCTTTTCCCAGAAACGGTCATCTATTTCTACCCGAAATCGACTGGCACGGTAATAGAATGCGAACGGAATGCAAAGTTGCTGGAAACGGCACAGCCCACGACTTCTGCCCGATCTGACGAACAGAGCGCAACAAGATCTGGACCACTTAAGATCCCTGGGCTCGGCGAGGTGAGAGCATGCGATGGGAAGAATTGATCGCCGCGAGTATCCAAGAGAGAAGAAAAAAAAATTGGCCGCGAAATTGCTTTGGTACTAGACGTGGAGACCCTGCAACACTATTTCACCAATCACAATAATGCAACTAGAAATGGAAACAACTTGCAACGAGTCGCTAAAGCAAAAGAACTCGAAATGATATTAAATCGCAGGCCTCTTCGAGGGGGCAACCTCCTTTGAGCAAGCGCAATACAATATATTCGTGGATGCTTCACTGAGCCTCAACACCTTCTTGTATACTAATTCCTGTTGAAGAAACTACTGCTTCCCGCACACGTGGGATTGTTAAAATATGCCGAAGGGATAACTTACAAAGCACGTGCGTCCAAAGTAACTAATCACATGTGAAGCAAAATGTAAGGGTAGGAACACGGGTTCCTAACATCTACGAACGGAAACCAAACCTTGAGAGGAGAAGAAAATCTCCTGTTCGCACAAAGAGTAGGTTTAAGAAAGAACCGTGTAGAGGAAACACGTCCTTGACCTCTTTCTCTGAGCTCGGCTCGACCGTGGAGAGAACTTGTACCTTAGACTTGCACAAATCCCATCTCAAAACCCCTTAGAAACTCAATCTTCTGTCAGTGGCTATGTGATGGTCATGTGGCTTACACCCATCTCCCATAAGATAAAGATGACAAACAACTCATAACGGTGCGATCATACCAGCGTTTGTGCACCGGATCCCATCGTAACTCCGCAGCTTAAGCGCGCTTGGGCTGAGTAGTACTCGGATGGGTGACCTCCCGGAAGTCCTGTCGCACCCTTTTTGGCCTTTACCGAGTACCTCCGAGCTCGCGCCGAGCTTTCCTGAGCTTGCCTCCGATCGCGCCCGACCTCGCCTCCAAGATCGCATCACGCTCCCCAACTTGCGTGCAATTACGGGTGACAACCATCATGGGGGGTTTTAGTGTGTTTTTTTATAAAAAAGAAATGTTGTGTGCAAGGATAGGAAAACGCTTTCTAAAACACGTTTAGTAATGGCAATTTGGGATTTGAGATGAAGAAAACGAGGATAACGGACTTGAACGGGTTTTTGGCGCTCTCTAGGCAAATCGGGATGGAGGAAAAATGCAATTTGGGGGCCGTAATGATAAGAACTGAAATTGTTTCTCTTGAGGCAAAAAGGGGCGGAATAGCGAGAGGAAGAAGGTGTGCGAATTTCTGGGCAAACGGGTAAAAATGAAGAGGTTATAAAGAAACCCTTAAAACATAGAAAATGGTGATTTCGTGAGTGATAGAAGTGGAATGGGGTCTCGATCCTCAATGCACGAAACGCGGGACGGGGATCTCGGGTGTTCCGAAAGTTTCAGGAAAACGGAGCCAGTGTGCAGAGAGATACGGCTAAAATACCAGATTTCCTATGACATGATTTTTAAACCCTAGCCGCATCCGTGAACAGGGCATCGCCGAGCACCCACCGAAGATCCTACACGTAGAATGAGGAAGAGAGGTCACGAGCAAACGATGAAGGATGATTTCAAGCTTCTGGTTTGAGATGGAGACAACCGCCTCGCAACTTTCAAGGCTGCCCGGCTCTAGCTAATGCCCGTGCCAAGTTTAGGAGTGCTTGTGATTTTCCTTCTTCTCGCGCGCTGGATGTCCTGCAATCTTTGTTCTTTTCCCGTAAATGGTCATCTGTTTCTACCCGAAATCGACCGGCACGGTAATGAAATGCGAACGGAATGCAAAGTTGCTTGAAACGCATGCAAACCATTTACTTCGCCTGATCCGACGAACAATGAGCGCAACAAGATCTGGACCACTTAAGATCCCTGGTCGGGCGAGGTGAGAGCATGCGATGGGCAGAATTGGATCGCCGCGAGTATCTGAAGAGAGAAGAAAAAAAATTGGCCGCGAAATTGCTTTGGTACCAGACGTGGAGACCCTGCAACACTATTTCACCAATCACAATAATGCAACTAGAAATGGAAACAACTTGCAACGAGTCGCTAAAGCAAAAGAACTCGAAATGATGTTAAATCGCGGGCCTCTTCGAGGGGGCAACCTCCTTTGAGCAAGCGCAATACAATATATTCGTGGATGCTTCACTTAGAGCCTCAACACCTTCTTGTATACTAATTCCCGTTGAAGAAACTACCGCTTCCACACACGCGGATTGTTAAAATATGCCGAAGGGACGACTTACAAAGCACGTAAAGGTCCAAAGTAACTAATCTGCTGCAAGCAAACATAAGGGTAGGAACACGGGTTCCTAACATCTACGAACGGAAACCAAACCTTGAGAGGAGAAGAAAATCTCCCGTTCTCGCACAAAGAGTAGGTTTAAGAAAGAACCAGTAGAGGAAACACCGTCCTTGACCTCTTTCTGAGCTCGGCTCGACCGTGGAGAGAACTTGTACCTTAGACTTGCACAAATCCCATCTTGAAACCCCTTAGAAACTCAATCTTCTCCCGTGGCTATGTGGATGGTCATGGTGGCTTACACCCATCTCCCATAAGGACAAAGATGACAAACAACTCATAACGGGTGCGATCATACCAAATAAGCCAGGCACCGGATCCCATCGTAACTCCGCAGCTTAAGCGCGCTTGGGCCGCAGTAGTATTGGGATGAGTGACCTCCCGGGAAGTCCCGGTGTCGCACCCTTTTGGCCTTTACCGAGTACCTCCGAGCTCGCGCCGAGCTTTCCTCGAGCTTGCCTCCGATCCGCGCCCGACCTCGCCTCCAAGATCGCATCACGCTCCCCAACTTGCGTGCAATTACGGGTGACAACCATCATGGGGGGTTTTAGTGTGTTTTTTTAAAAAAAAATGTTGTTGCAAGGATAGGAAAACGCTTTCTAAAACACGTTTAGTAATGGCAATTTGGGATTTGAGATGAAGAAAACGAGGATAACGGACTTGAACGGGTTTTTGGCGCTCTCTGTGCAACTGGATGGAGGAAAATGCAATTTGGGGTCCGTAATGATAAGAACTGAAATTGTTTCCTTGAGGCAAAAAGGGGCGGAATAGCGAGAGGAAGGAGGTGTGCGAATTTCGGGCAAACGGGTAAAAACGAAGAGGTTATAAAGAAACCCTTAAAACATATAAAATGGCTGATTTCGAGTGATAGAAGTGGAATGGGGTCTCGATCCTCAACGCACGAAACGCGGGGACGGGGATCTCGGGTGTTCGGGAAAGTTTCAGGGAAAACGGAGCTGCAGTACGAGAGATACGGCTAAAATACCGGATTTCCTATGACGTGATTTTTAAACCTGCCGCATCCGTGAACAGGGGCATCGCCGAGCACCCACCGAAGATCCTACACGCAGAACGAGGAAGAGAGGTCACGAGCAAACGATGAAGGATGATTTCTGAAGCTTCTGGTTTGAGATGGAGACAACCGCCTGCAACTTTCAAGGCTTCCTGGCTCTAGCTAATGCCCGTGCCAAGTTTAGGAGTGCTTGTGATTTTCCTCCTTCTTCGCGCCGGATGTCCGCAATCTTTGTTCTTTTCCCGTAAAACAATCATCTTGTTTCTACCCGAAATCGACTTGCACGGTAACATAATGCGAACGGAATGCAAAGTTGCTGGAAACGGCACAGCCCACGACTTCTACCCAGATCTGACTGAACAGAGCGCAACAAGATCTGGACCACTTAAGATCCCTGGTCGGCGAGGTGAGAGCATGCGATGGGCGAATTGATCGCCGCGAGTATCCGAAGAGAGAAGAAAAAAATTGGCCGCGAAATTGCTTTGGTACTGCACGTGGAGACCCTGCAACACTATTTCACCAATCACAATAATGCAACTAGAAATGGAAACAACTTGCAACGAGTCGCTAAAGCAAAAGAACTCGAAATGATGTTAAATCGCGGGCCTCTTCGAGGGGGCAACCTCCTTTGAGCAAGCGCAATACAATATATTCGTGGATGCTTCACTGAGCCTCAACACCTTCTTGTATACTAATTCCTGTTGAAGAAACTACACTTCCCGCACACGCGCGGATTGTTAAAATATGCCGAAGGGACGACTTACAAAGCACGTGGTCCCAAAGTAACTAATCTGCTATGAAGCAAACAGAAGGGTAGGAACACGGGTTCCTAACATCTACGAATGGAAACCAAACCTTGAGAGGAGAAGAAAATCTTCTGTTCTGCACAAAGAGTAGGTTTAAGAAAGAACCGTGTAGAGGAAACACCGTCCTCGACCTCTTTCTCGAGCTCGGCTCGACCAGTGGAGAGAACTTGTACCTTAGACTTGCACAAATCCCGCCTCAAAACCCCTTAGAAACTCAATCTTCTGCCGTGGCTATGTGGATGGTCATGGTGGCTTACACCCATCTCCCATAAGGACAAAGATGACAAACAACTCATAACGGTGCGATCATACCAAAGCGTTTGTGCACCGGATCCCATCGTAACTCCGCAGTTAAGCGCGCTTGGGCTGAGTAGTACTTGGGATGGGTGACCTCCCGGGAAGTCCTGTCGCACCCTTTTTGGCCTTTACCGAGTACCTCCGAGCTCGCGCCGAGCTTTCCTGAGCTTGCCTCCGATCTGGCGCCGACCTCGCCTCCAAGATCGCATCGCGCTCCCCAACTTGCGTGCAAATTACGGGTGACAAATATCATGGGGGTTTTAGTGTGTTTTTTTTTTAAAAAAAATGTTGTTGCATGGAAGTGATAGGAAAACGCTTTCTAAAACACGTTTAGTAATGGCAATTTGGGATTTGAGATGAAGAAAACGAGGATAACGGACTTGAACGGGTTTTCGCGCTCTCAGCAATCGGGATGGAGGAAAAATGCAATTTGGGGGCCGTAATGATAAGAACTGAAATTGTTTCCTTGAGGCAAAAAGGGGCGGAATAGCGAGAGGAAGGAGGTGTGCGAATTTCGGGCAAACGGGTAAAAACGAAGAGGTTATAAAAAACCCTTAAAACATAGAAAATGGCGATTTCGAGTGATAGAAGTGGAATGGGGTCTTGATCCTCAACGCACGAAACGCGGGGACGGGGATCTCGGGTGTTCGGGAAAGTTTCAGGGAAAACGGAGCCAGTGTACGAGAGATACGGCTAAAATACCGGATTTCCTATGACGTGATTTTTAAACCCCGCCGCATCCGTGAACAGGGCATCGCCGAGCACCCACCGAAGATCCTACACGCAGAACGAGGAAGAGAGGTCGCGAGCAAACGATGAAGGATGATTTCTCAAGCTTCTGCCTGTTTGAGATGGAGACAACCGCCTCGCAACTTTCAAGGCTTCCTCGGCTCTAGCTAATGCCCGTGCCAAGTTTAGGAGTGCTTGTGATTTTCCTTCTTCTCGCTCGGATGTCTGCAATCTTTGTTCTTTTCCCGTAAAACGGTCATCTGTTTCTACCCGAAATCGACTGGCACGGTAACATAATGCGAACGGAATGCAAAGTTGCTGAAACGGCACAAGCCCACTTACTTCGCCCAGATCTGGACGAACAGAGCGCAACAAGATCTGACCACTTAAGATCCCGGTCGGGCGAGGTGAGAGCATGCGATGGGAAGAATTGGATCGCCGCGAGTATCCGAAGAGAGAAAAAAAATTTGGCCGCGAAATTGCTTTGGTACTGACGTGGAGACCCCGCAACACTATTTCACCAATCACAATAATGCAACTAGAAATGGAAACAACTTCAGCACGAGTCGCTAAAGCAAAAGAACTCGAAATGATGTTAAATCGCGGGCCTCTTCGAGGGGGCAACCTCCTTTGAGCAAGCGCAATACAATATATTCGTGGATGCTTCACCGAGCCTCAACACCTTCTTGTATACTAATTCCCGTTGAAGAAACTACCGCTTCCACACACGCGGATTGTTAAAATATGCCGAAGGGACGACTTACAAAGCACGTGCGTCCAAAGTAACTAATCTGCCATGAAGCAAATGTAAAGGGTAGGAACACGGGTTCCTAACATCTACGAATGGAAACCAAACCTTGAGAGGAGAAGAAAATCTCCCGTTCGCACAAAAGTAGGTTTAAGAAAGAACCGTGTAGAGGAAACACCGTCCTTGACCTCTTTCTCGAGCTCGGCTCGACCGTGGAGAGAACTTGTACCTTAGACTTGCACAAATCCCGCCTCAAAACCCCTTAGAAACTCAATCTTCTCGTCCGTGGCTATGTGGATGGTCATGTGGCTTACACCCATCTCCCATAAGGACAACATGACAAACAACTCATAACGGGTGCGATCATACCAGCGTTTGTGCACCGGATCCCATCAGAACTCCGCAGTTAAGCGCGCTTGGGCCAGAGTAGTACTGGGATGGGTGACCTCCCGGGAAGTCCCGGTGTCGCACCCTTTTTGGCCTTTACCGAGTACCTCCGAGCTCGCGCCGAGCTTTCCTCGGAGCTTGCCTCCGATCTGGCGCCGACCTCGCCTCCAAGATCGCATCGCGCTCCCCCAACTTGCGTGCAATTACGGGTGACAGCCATAGCGGGGGGTTTTTAGTGTGTTTTTTTTTTTTTTTAAATGTTGTTGCAGTGGATAGGAAAATGCTTTCTAAAACACGTTTAGTAATGGCAATTTGGGATTTGAGATGAAGAAAACGAGGATAACGGACTTGAACGGGGTTTTCGCGCTCTATGCAACGGGATGGAGGAAAATGCAATTTGGGGGCCGTAATGATAAGAACTAGAAATTGTTTCTTGAGGCAAAAAGGGGCGGAATAGCGAGAGGAAGGAGGTGTGCGAATTTCGAGGGCAAACGGGTAAAAATGAAGAGGTTATAAAGAAACCCTTAAAACATAGAAAATGGCAATTTCTAAGTGATAGAAGTGGAATCGGGTCTCAGATCCTCAACGCATGAAACGCGGGGATGGGGATTTCGGGTGTTCCGGGAAAGTTTCAGGGAAAACGGAGCCGCAGTAATACGAGATACGGCTAAAATACCGGATTTCCTATGACTGTGTGTGATTTTTAAACCCCGCCGCATCCGTGAACAGGGGGCATCGCCGAGCACCCACCGAAGATCCTACACGCAGAATGAGGAAGAGAGGTCGCGAGCAAACGATGAAGGATGATTTCTGAAGCTTCTGGTTTGGAGATGGAGACAACCGCCTGCAACTTTCAAGGTTTCCTGGCTCTAGCTAATGCCCGTGCCAAGTTTAGGAGTGCTTGTGATTTTCCTTCTTTCGCGCTCGATGTCTCGCAATCTTTGTTCTTTTCCCGTAAACGGTCATCCGGTTTCTACCCGAAATCGACCGCACGAAATGTAATGCGAACGGAATGCAAAGTTGCTTTGAAACGCACAACTCCACGACTTCTACCTAGATCCGATGAACAGAGCGCAACAAGATCTCGACCACTTAAGATCCCTGGTCGGGCGAGGTGAGAGCATGCGATGGGCGAGAATGGATCGCCGCGAGTATCTCAAGAGAGAAGAAAAAAATTGGCCGCGGAAATTGCTTTGGTACTGACGTGAGACCCCGCAACACTATTTCACCAATCACAATAATGCAACTAGAAATGGAAACAACTTGCAACGAGTCGCTAAAGCAAAAGAACTCGAAATGATGTTAAATCGCGGGCCTCTTCGAGGGGGCAACCTCCTTTGAGCAAGCGCAATACAATATATTCGTGGATGCTTCACTGAGCCTCAACACCTTCTTGTATACTAATTCCTGTTGAAGAAACTACCGCTTCCCGCACACGCGGGATTGTTAAAATATGCCGAAGGGACGACTTACAAAGCACGTGCGTCCAAAGTAACTAATCTGCTGTGAAGCAAACAGAAGGGTAGGAACACGGGTTCCTAACATCTACGAACGGAAACCAAACCTTGAGAGGAGAAGAAAATCTCCTGTTCTGCACAAAGAGTAGGTTTAAGAAAGAACCGTGTAGAGGAAACACCGTCCTTGACCTCTTTCTCGGAGCTCGGCTCGACCGTGGAGAGAACTTGTACCTTAGACTTGCACAAATCCCATCTTAGAAACTCAATCTTCTGCCATGGCTATGTGGATGGTTGCGGTGGCTTACACCCATCTCCCATAAGGACAGCATGACAAACAACTCATAACGGGTGTGATCATACCAACGTTTGTGCACACCGGATCCCATCGAACTCCGCAGCTTAAGCACGCTGGGCCGAGTAGTATCTGGATGGGTGACCTCCCGAAGTCCCGGTGCACCCTTTTTGGCCTTTACCGACTACCTCCGAGCTCGCGCCGAGCTTTCCTCGGAGCTTGCCTCTGATCTGGCGCCGACCTCGCCTCCAAGATCGCATCACGCTCCCCCAACTTGCGTGCAATTACGGGTGACAAATGACCATTCATGGGGTTTTTAGTGTGTTTTTTTATTAAAAAAATCACAGTGCAAAGGATAGGAAAACGCTTTCTAAAACACGTTTAGTAATGGCAATTTGGGATTTGAGATGAAGAAAACGAGGATAACGGACTTGAACGGGGTTTTTAGCGCTCTCTTGTAGCAATCGGGATGGAGGAAAAATGCAATTTGGGGGCCGTAATGATAAGAACTGGAAATTGTTTCCTTGAGGCAAAAAGGGGCGGAATAGCGAGAGGAAGGAGGTGTGTGAATTTCGGGGCAAACGGGTAAAAAATGAAGAGGTTATAGCAAACCCTTAAAACATAGAAAATGGCGATTTCTGAGTGATAGAAGTGGAATGGGGTCTCGGATCCTCAACGCACGAAACGCGGGGACGGGGATCTCGGGTGTTCCGGAAAGTTTCAGGAAAACGGAGCCAGTGTACGAGAGATACGGCTAAAATACCGAGATTTCCTATGACGTGCGATTTTTAAACCCTGCCGCATCCGTGAACAGGGGCATCGTCGAGCACCCACCGAAGATCCTACACGCAGAACGAGGAAGAGAGGTCGCGAGCAAACGATGAAGGATGATTTCAAGCTTCTGGTTTGGAGATGGAGACAACCGCCTGGAACTTTCAAGGTTTCCTGGCTCTAGCTAATGCCCGTGCAAAGTTTAGGAGTGCTTGTGATTTTCCTTCTTCTAGTGCTGGATGTCTGCAATCTTTGTTCTTTTCCTGTAAAATGGTCATCTGGTTTCTACCCGAAATCGACTGGCACGGTAACAGAATGCGAACGGAATGCAAAGTTGCTGGAAACGGCACAGCCCATGACTTCTACCCAGATCTGATGAACAGAGCGCAACAAGATCTGGACCACTTAAGATCCCGGTCGGGCGAGGTGAGAGCATGCGATGGGAGAATGATCGCCGCGAGTATCTGAAGAGAGAAGAAAAAAATTGGCCGTGGAAATTGCTTTGGTACCAGACGTGGAGACCCTGCAACACTATTTCACCAATCACAATAATGCAACTAGAAATGGAAACAACTTGCAACGAGTCGCTAAAGCAAAAGAACTCGAAATGATGTTAAATCGCGGCCTCTTCGAGGGGCAACCTCCTTTGAGCAAGCGCAATACAATATATTCGTGGATGCTTCACTGAGCCTCAACACCTTCTTGTATACTAATTCCTGTTGAAGAAACTACCGCTTCCCGCACACACGCGGGATTGTTAAAATATGCCGAAGGGATGACTTACAAAGCACGTGCGTCCCAAAGTAACTAATCTGCTAATACGCGAAGCAAACAAAGGGTAGGAACACGGGTTCCTAACATCTACGAACGGAAACCAAACCTGAGAGGAGAAGAAAATCTCCTATTCGCACAAAGAGTAGGTTTAAGAAAGAACCGTGTAGAGGAAACACCGTCCTTGACCTCTTTCTGAGCTCGGCTCGACCGTGGAGAGAACTTGTACCTTAGACTTGCACAAATCCCATGTTCAAACCCCTTAGAAACTCAATCTTCTGTGTGGCTATGTGGATGGTCATGCGGTGGCTTACACCCATCTCCCATAAGGACAAAGATGACAAACAACTCATAACGGGTGCGATCATACCAGCGTTTTGCACCGGATCCCATCGTAACTCCGCAGCTTAAGCGCGCTTGGGCCAGAGTAGTACTGGGATGGGTGACCTCCCGAAGTCCCAGTGTCGCACCCTTTTTGGCCTTTACCGAGTACCTCCGAGCTCGCGCCGAGCTTTCCTCGAGCTTGCCTCCGATCTGGCGCCGACCTCGCCTCCAAGATCGCATCACGCTCCCCCAACTTGCGTGTAATTACGGGTGACAACCATCATGCGGGGTTTTTAGTGTGTTTTTTTTTTTGTTGTCATGCAGAGGATAGGAAAACGCTTTCTAAAACACGTTTAGTAATGGCAATTTGGGATTTGAGATGAAGAAAACGAGGATAACGGACTTGAACGGGTTTTCGCGCTCTCAGCAATCGGGATGGAGGAAAAATGCAATTTGGGGGCCGTAATGATAAGAACGAAATTGTTTCCTTGAGGCAAAAAAGGGGTGGAATAGCGAGAGGAAGGAGGTGTGCGAAATTTCTTTCGGGGCAAACGGGTAAAAACGAAGAGGTTATAAAGAAACCCTTAAAACATAGAAAATGGCGATTTTGAGTGATAGAAGTGGAATGGGGTCTCGATCCTCAACGCACGAAATGCGGGACGGGATCTCGGGTGTTCCGGAAAGTTTCAAGGAAAACGGAGCTAGTGTAGGAGAGATTCGGCTAAAATACCGGATTTCCTATGACGTGTGCGATTTTTAAACCCTGCCGCATCCATGAACAGGGGCATCATCGAGCACCCACCGAAGATCCTACACGCAGAACGAGGAAGAGAGGTCACGAGCAAACGATGAAGGATGATTTCCTAAGCTTCTGGTTTGGAGATGGAGACAACCGCCTGCAACTTTCAAGGCTACCTGGCTCTAGCTAATGCCCGTGCCAAGTTTAGGAGTGCTTGTGATTTTCCTTCTTCTGGCGCTGGATGTCTGCAATCTTTGTTCTTTTCCCGTGAAACGGTCATCCGGTTTCTACCCGAAATCGACCGCACCGTAATGTATGTGAACAAATGCAAAGTTGCTGGAAACAAAGACAACCCATGACTTCTACCCGATCCGAACGAACAGAGCGCAACAAGATCTGGACCACTTAAGATCCCGGCGGGCGAGGTGAGAGCATGCGATGGGCGAATTGATCGCCGCGAGTATCTCAAGAGAGAAGAAAAAAAATTGGCCGCGGAAATTGCTTTGGTACTGTGACGTGGAGACCCCGCAACACTATTTCACCAATCACAATAATGCAACTAGAAATGGAAACAACTTCAGCAACGAGTCGCTAAAGCAAAAGAACTCGAAATGATGTTAAATCGCGGGCCTCTTCGAGGGGCAACCTCCTTTGAGCAAGCGCAATAAAATATATTCGTGGATGCTTCACTTAGCCTCAACACCTTCTTGTATACTAATTCCTGTTGAAGAAACTACCGCTTCCCGCACACGCGGGATTGTTAAAATATGCCGAAGGGACGACTTACAAAGCACGTGCGTCCAAAGTAACTAATCTGCTGCGAAGCAAACAGAAGGGTAGGAACACGGGTTCCTAACATCTATGAACGGAAACCAAACCTTGAGAGGAGAAGAAAATCTCCTACTCTGCACAAAGAGTAGGTTTAAGAAAGAACCGTGTAGAGGAAACACCGTCCTTGACCTCTTTCTCGGAGCTCGGCTCGACCGTGGAGAGAACTTGTACCTTAGACTTGCACAAATCCCGTCTTGAAACCCCCTTAGAAACTCAATCTTTTGTCGTGGCTATGTGGATGGTTGCATGTGGCTTACACCCATCTCCCATAAGGACAACATGACAAACAACTCATAACGGGTGCGATCATACCAAGCGTTTGTGCACCGGATCCCATCGTAACTCCGCAAAGATTAAGCGCGCTTGGGCCAGAGTAGTAAGACTCGGGATGGGTGACCTCCCGGAAGTCCCGTGCACCTTTTTGGCCTTTACCGAGTACCTCCGAACTCACGCCGAGCTTTCCTCGGAGCTTGCCTCCGATCCGCGCCGACCTCGCCTCCAAGATCGCATCACGCTCCCCCAACTTGCGTGTAATTACGGGTGACAAACCATTTGGGGGTTTTTAGTGTGTTTTTTTTTTTTTAAATGTTTTGCAAAGGATAGGAAAACGCTTTCTAAAACACGTTTAGTAATGGCAATTTGGGATTTGAGATGAAGAAAACGAGGATAACGGACTTGAACGGGGTTTTTGGCACTCTCTAGGCAACTGGGATGGAGGAAAAATGCAATTTGGGGGTCGTAATGATAAGAACTGAAATTGTTTCCTTGAGGCAAAAAGGGGTGGAATAATGAGAGGAAGGAGGTGTGCGAATTTCGGGGGCAAACGGGTAAAAACGAAGAGGTTATAAAAAACCCTTAAAACATAGAAAATGGTGATTTTGAGTGATAGAAGTGGAATGGGGTCTCGGATCCTCAACGCACGAAACGCGGGACGGGATCTCGGGTGTTCCGGGAAAGTTTCAGGGAAAACGGAGCCAGTGTACGAGAGATACGGCTAAAATACCGGATTTCCTATGACGTGATTTTTAAACCCTGGCCGCATCCGTGAACAGGGGCATCGTCGAGCACCCACCGAAGATCCTACACGCAGAACGAGGAAGAGAGGTCGCGAGCAAACGATGAAGGATGATTTCTGAAGCTTCTGGTTTGGAGATGGAGACAACCGCCTGCAACTTTCAAGGCTGCCTGGCTCTAGCTAATGCCCGTGCCAAGTTTAGGAGTGCTTGTGATTTTCCTTCTTCTGGCGCTGGATGTCTGCAATCTTTGTTCTTTTCCTGTAAAACGGTCATCTGGTTTCTACCCGAAATCGACCGCACTGGTAATGAATGCGAACGAATGCAAAGTTGCTGGAAACGGCACAGCCCACGACTTCTGCCCAGATCTAACGAACAGAGCGCAACAAGATCTAGACCACTTAAGATCCCGATCGGGCGAGGTGAGAGCATGCGATGGGCGGAATTGGATCGCCGCGAGTATCTTAAGAGAGAAGAAAAAAAAATTGGCCGCGGAAATTGCTTTAGTACAAACGTGGAGACCCTGCAACACTATTTCACCAATCACAATAATGCAACTAGAAATGGAAACAACTTACAACGAGTCGCTAAAGCAAAAGAACTCGAAATGATGTTAAATCGCGGGCCTCTTCGAGGGGGCAACCTCCTTTGAGCAAGCGCAATACAATATATTCGTGGATGCTTCACTGAGCCTCAACACCTTCTTGTATACTAATTCCTGTTGAAGAAACTACCGCTTCCCGCACACGCGGGATTGTTAAATATGCCAAGGGACGACTTACAAAGCACGTGCATCCAAAGTAACTAACCTCTGCGAAAGCAAACATAAGGGTAGGAACACGGGTTCCTAACATCTACGAATGGAAACCAAACCTTGAGAGGAGAAGAAAATCTCCTGTTCTGCACAAAGAGTAGGTTTAAGAAAGAACCGTGTAGAGGAAACAGTCCTTGACCTCTTTCTCGAGCTCGGCTCGACCGTGGAGAGAACTTGTACCTTAGACTTGCACAAATCCCGCCTCAAACCCCCTTAGAAACTCAATCTTCTGCGTGGCTATGGGATGGTCATGTGGCTTACACCCATCTCCCATAAGGACAACATGACAAACAACTCATAACGGTGCGATCATACCAGCATTTGTGCAGGCACTGATCCCATCGAACTCCGTAGCTAAGCACGCTTGGGCCGTAGTAGTACTGGGATGGGTGACCTCCCGGGAAGTCCTGTCGCACCCATTTTGGCCTTTACCGAGTACCTCCGAATCGGCGCCGAGCTTTCCTCGAGCTTGCCTCCGATCCGGCGCCGACCTCGCCTCCAAGATCGCATCACGCGCTCCCCAACTTGCGTGGAATTACGGTGACACCATTGGGGGTTTTTAGTGTGTTTTTTTTTTTTAAATGTTGTTGCAAAGTGGATAGGAAAACGTTTCTAAAACACGTTTAGTAATGGCAATTTGGGATTTGAGATGAAGAAAACGAGGATAACGGACTTAAACGGGGTTTTTAGCGCTCTCTAGTAAATCGGGATGGAGGAAAAATGCAATTTGGGGGCCGTAATGATAAGAACTTGAAATTGTTTCCTTGAGGCAAAAAGGGGCGGAATAGCGAGAGGAAGGAGGTGTGCGAATTTCGGGCAAACAGTAAAAACGAAGAGGTTATAAAAAACCCTTAAAACATAGAAAATGGTGATTTCGAGTGATAGAAGTGGAATGGGGTCTCGATCCTCAACGCACGAAACGCGGACGGGATCTCGGGTGTTCTCAGGGAAAGTTTCAGGGAAAACGGAGCAAGTGTACGAGATATACGGCTAAAATACCGGATTTCTATGACACGATTTTTAAACCCCGCCGCATCCGTGAACAGGGGCATCATCGAGCACCCACCGAAGATCCTACATGCGAGAACGAGGAAGAGAGGTCACGAAAACGATGAAGGATGATTTCTCAAGCTTCTGGTTTGGAGATGGAGACAACCGCCGGAACTTTCAAGGCTTCCTGGCTCTAGCTAATGCCCGTGCCAAGTTTAGGAGTGCTTGTGATTTTCTTCTTCTCGGATGTCTACAATCTTTTTCTTTTCCTATAAACGGTCATCCGGTTTCTACCCAAATCGACCGCACGGTAATAGAATGCAAAAGGAATGTAAAGTTGCTGAAACGGCACAACCCACGACTTACTTCGCCCAGATCTAACAACAGAGCGCAACAAGATCTAACCACTTAAGATCCCTGGTCGGGCGAGGTGAGAGCATGCGATGGGCATAATTGATCGCCGTGAGTATCTCAAGAGAGAAGAAAAAAATTGGCCGCGAAATTGCTTTGGTACCAGACGTGGAGACCATGCAACACTATTTCACCAATCACAATAATGCAACTAGAAATGGAAACAACTTGCAACGAGTCGCTAAAGCAAAAGAACTCGAAATGATGTTAAATCGCGGGCCTCTTTCGAGGGGCAACCTCCTTTGAGCAAGCGCAATACAATATATTCGTGGATGCTTCACCGAGCCTCAACACCTTCTTGTATACTAATTCTGTTGAAGAAACTACCGCTTCCCGCACACGCGGATTGTTAAAATATGCCAAAGGGACGACTTACAAAGCACGTGCGTCCAAAGTAACTAATCTCTGTGTGAAGCAAACAAAGGGTAGGAACACGGGTTCCTAACATCTACGAACGAAAAACAAACCTTGAGAGGAGAAGAAAATCTCTTGTTCTCGCACAAAGAGTAGGTTTAAAAAGAACCATGTAGAGGAAACAACGTCCTTGACCTCTTTCTCGGAGCTCGGCTCGGCCGTGGAGAGAACCATGCCTTAGACTTGCACAACTCTTGAAAACCCCCTTAGAAACTCAATCTTCTGCACTATGGGAATCCCGCTCCCATAAACAACCTTACAAACTCATATCTTCGATCATACCGTGCGTTTGTGCACCGATCCCACCGAACTCCGTGGATGGTTGGGCAGTAGTATATGGAAAAGTCACTTTCTAAAACACGTTTAGTAATGGCAATTTTGGATTTAGATGAAGAAAACGAGGATAACGGACTTGAACTCAGGATTTTGGCGCTCTCTGTGCATCCGGGATGGAGGAAAATGCAATTTGGGGGCCGTAGGAAAACAATTTCTATAAGAATGGGAAAAATTTCCTTGAGGCAAAAAGGGGCCGAATAAGCGAGAAGGAAGGAGGTGTGCGAATTTCGGGGAACGGTAAAAAAGCGAAGAGGTTATATAGCAAACCCTTAAAACATAGAAAATGGCGATTTCTCGAGTGATAGAAGTGGAATGGGGTCTCGGATCCTCAACGCATGAAACGCTGGGACGGGATCTCGGGTGTTCTAGGAAAGTTTCACGAAAACGGAGCAGTGTATCGAGAGATACGGCTAAAATACCGGATTTCCTATGACATGATTTTTAAACCCTGGCCAAATCCGTGAACAGGGGCATCGTCGAGCACCCACCGAAGATCCTACACGCAGAACGAGGAAGAGAGGTCGCGAGAAAATTATGAAGGATGATTTAAAGCTTCGGTTTGGAGATGGAGACAATCCGCTCCGCAACTTTCAAGGCTAGCTGGCTCTAGCTAATGCCCGTGCCAAGTTTAGGAGTGCTTGTGATTTTCCTTCTTCTGCACTGGATGTCTCAATCTTTTTCTTTTCCTGTAAACGGTCATCTGGTTTCTACCCAAAATTGACCGCACGGTAATGAATGCGAACGGAATGCAAAGTTGCTTTGAAACGGCAAAGCCCATGACTTCTGCCTCTGATCTCGACGAATAGAGCGCAACAAGATCTCGACCACTTAAGATCCCGGCCGGGCGAGGTGAGAGCATGCGATGGGCGGGTTAGATCGCTGTGAGTATCTCAAGAGAGAAGAAAAAAAAAAATTGGCCGGGAAATTGCTTTGGCACTGACGTGGAGACCCTGCAACACTATTTCACCAATCACAATAATGCAACTAGAAATGGAAACAACTTGCAACGAGTCGCTAAAGCAAAAGAACTCGAAATGATGTTAAATCACAGGCCTCTTCGAGGGGGCAACCTCCTTTGAGCAAGCGCAATACAATATATTCGTGGATGCTTCACCGAGCCTCAACACCTTCTTGTATACTAATTCTTCGTGAAATACCGCTTCCGCACACGCGGATTGTTAAAATATGCCAAGGGACGACTTACAAAGCACGTGCGTCCAAAGTAACTAATATGTTGTGAAGCAAAAATGTTGGGTAGAACACGGGTTCCTAACATCTACGAATGGAAACCAAACCTTGAGAGGAGAAGAAAATCTTTTTTCTCGCACAAAGAGTAGGTTTAAGAAAGAACCATGTCCAAAGTAAACACCATCCTTAACCTCTTTCTCGAAGCTCGGCTCTACCGTGGAGAGAACTTGTACCTTAGACTTGCACAAATCCCATCTCAAACCCCTTAGAAACTCAATCTTCATGTCATGGCTATGTGGATGGTTGCGGTGGCTTACACCCATCTCCCATAAGGACAACATGACAAACAACACATAATGGGTGCGATCATACTAGCGTTTGTGCACCGGATCCCACCAGAACTCCGCAGTTAAGCGCGTTTGGGCAAGAGTAGTACTTGGATGGGTGACCTCCGGGGAAGTCCTGGTTGTCGCACCCTTTTTGGCCTTTACCGAGTACATCCGAGCTCGCACCGAGCTTTCCTCGAGCTTGCCTCCGATCTCGCACCGACTCGCCTCCAAGCTTGCATCACGCTCCCCAACTTGCGTGCTTATACGGGTGAACCGATCATGGGGGTTTTTAGTGTGTTTTTTTTTTTTTTAAATGTTGCATCATAGGAAAACGCTTTCTAAAACACGTTTAGTAATGGAAATTTGTGACTCGCCTCCAAGCTGCATCATGCTCCCCAACTTGCGGGGTTTTTTAGTGTGTTTTTTTTTTTAAATGTTGTTGCGGTGGATAGGAAATCGCTTTCTAAAACACTTTTAGTAATGACAATTTGGGATTGAGATGAAGAAAACGAGGATAACGGACTTGAACGGATTTTTGCGCGCTTTCGATGGAGGAAAAATGCAATTTGGGGGCCGTAATGATAAGAACTCGGAAATTTTTACCTTGAGGCAAAAAGGGGCGGAATAGGAGAGGAAGGTCTGCAATTTCGGGGCAAATGGGGAAAAAACGAAGAGGTTATAGCAAACCCTTAAAACATAGAAATGGTGATTTCCTTGAGTGATAAAAATCGGGTCTCGATCCTCAACGCACGAAACGCGGGATGGGATCTCGGTGTTCCGAAAAGTTTCATGGAAAACGGAGCTAGTGTACGAGAGATATGGCTAAAATACAAAGATTTCCTATACGCGATTTTTAAACCCTGGCCGCATCCGTGAACAGGGGCATCGTCGAGCACCCACCGAAGATCCTACACGCAGAATGAGGAAGAGAGGTCACGAGAAAACGATGAAGGATGATTTATGAAGCTTCTGGTTTGGAGATGGAGACAACCACCTGCAACTTTCAAGGCTGCCTGGCTCTAGCTAATGCCCGTGCCAAGTTTAGGAGTGCTTGTGATTTTCCTTCTTCTGGCGCTGGATGTCTGCAATCTTTGTTCTTTTCCTGTAAAACGGTCATCTGTTTCTACCCGAAATCGACTGGCACGGTAACAGAATGCGAACGGAATGCAAAGTTGCTTTGAAACAGCACAACCACGACTTCGCCTAGATTTGACGAACGAGCACAACAAGATCTGGACCACTTAAGATCCCGTCGGGTGAGGTGAGAGCATGAGATGGGCGTAATTGGATCGCCGCGAGTATCTCAAGAGAAGAAAAAAAAAATTGGCATGGAAATTGCTTTGGTACCGGGCGTGGAGACCCCGCAACACTATTTCACCAATCACAATAATGCAACTAGAAATGGAAACAACTTGCAACAAATCGCTAAAGTAAAAGAACTTGAAATGATATTAAATCACAGGCCTCTTCGAGGGGGCAACCTCCTTTGAGCAAGCTCAATACAATATATTCGTGGATGCTTCATTGAGCCTCAACACCTTCTTGTATACTAATTCTGTTAAAGAAACTACGCTTCCCGCACACGCGGATTGTTAAAATATGCCGAAGGGACGACTTACAAAGCACATGCGTCCAAAGTAACTAATCTACTATAAAGAAAATAGAAGGGTAGGAACACGGGTTCCTAACATCTACGAATGAAAACCAAACCTTGAGAGGAGAAGAAAATATTTTGTTCTACACAAAGAGTAAGTTTAAGAAAGAACCATGTAGAGGAAACACCATCCTTAACCTCTTTCTCGAACTCGGCACGACCATAGAGAGAACTTGTACCTTAGACTTGCACAAATCCCGCTTGAAACCCCTTAGAAACTCAATCTTCTGCCGTGGCTATTTGGATGGTTACGGTGGCTTACACCCATCTCCCATAAGGATAACATGACAAACAACTCATAACAGGTGCGATCATACTAGCGTTTGGCACCGGATCCCATCGAACTCTGCGCTTAAGCGCTTGGGCCGAGAGTAGTACTAGGATGGGTGATCTCCCGGGAAGTCCGGTGTCGTGCACTCTTTTTGGCCTTTTCCGAGTACCTCCGAGCTCACGCCGAGCTTCCTCAAAGCTTGCTCCGATATGGGGCCGACCTCGCCTCCAAGATCACATCACGCTCCCCAACTTGCGTGTAATTACGGGTGACACCCATTGCGAGGGGTTTTTAGTGTGTTTTTTTTTTTTTTAAAAAAAAATGTTGTTGCAAAGGGGATAGGAAAATGCTTTCTAAAACACGTTTAGTAATGGCAATTTGGGATTTGAGATGAAGAAAACGAGGATAACGGACTTGAACGGGTTTTGGCGCTCTCTGTGCAATTGAGATGGAGGAAAATGCAATTTGGGGACCGTAATGATAAGAACTGAAATTGTTTCCTTGAGGCAAAAAGGGGCGGAATAATAGAGGAAGGAGGTGTGCGAATTTGGGGCAAAGTGTAAAAACGAAGAGGTTATAGAAAACCCTTTAAACATAGAAAATGGTGATTTCTAAGTGATAGAAGTGGAATGGGGTCTCGATCCTCAACGCACGAAACGCGGGACGGGGATCTCGTGTTCCGGAAAGTTTCGGGAAAACGAGCCGGTGCACGAGAGATACGGCTTAAAATACCGGATTTCCTATGACGAGCGTTATTTTTAAACTCTATCCGCATATGTGAACAGGGGCATCGTCGAGCACCCACCGAAGATCCTACACGCAGAATGAGGAAGAGAGGTCACCAAAAAACGATGAAGGATGATTTCTGAAGCTTCTAGTTTGGAGATGGAGACAACCGCCCGCAACTCTCAAGGTTGCACTGGCTCTAGCTAATGCCCGTGCCAAGTCTAGGAGTGCTTGTGATTTTCCTTCTTCTGGCGCTGGATGTCTGCAATCTTTGTTCTTTTCCCTTAAAATGGTCATCTGGTTTCTACCAAAATCGACCGCATGGTAATTGAATGCGAACGGAATGCAAAGTTGCTTTGAAATGGCACAACCCACGACTTACTGCCAAGATCGACGAACAGAGCGCAACAAGATCTGGACTACTTAAGATCCCAGATCCGATGGGCGGGTGAGGTGAGAGAAGAATTGCGATGGGCAGAATTACTTTGGTATCGCCGTGAGATCTAAAGCAATCACAATAATGCAACTAGAAATGGAAACAATCTTCAACGAGTCGCTAAAGCAAAAGAACTTGAAATGATGTTAAATCGCGGCCCTCTTCGAGGGGGCAACCTCCTTTGAGCAAGTGCAATATAATATATTCGTGGATCCTTAATTGAGCCTCAACACCTTCTTGTATACTAATTCCTGTGGAAGAAACTACCGCTTCCACACACGCGGGATTGTTAAAATATGCCGAAGGGACAACTTACAAAGCACATGCGTCCAAAGTAACTAATCAATGTGAAGCAAACAAGGGTAGGAACACGGGTTCCTAACATCTACGTAATGGAAACCAAACCTTGAGAGAGAAGAAAATCTCCCTGTTCTACACAAAGAGTAGGTTTAAGAAAGAACCGTGTAGAGGAAACACCGTCCTTGACCTCTTTCTCGAGCTCCGCTCGACCGTGGAGAGAACTTGTACCTTAGACTTGCACAAATCCCGTCTTGAAACCCCCTTAGAAACTCAACACCATTTACCCTTTATCAACCCTATCCCTGATTTCACACTTCCTCAATCATGATAGATTTGAGGGGATTACCTATACCCTTAACAGGAATAACCACTTCTTATTATTGTTCGTGTAGCTTGATAAGACAAGCTACACGACAACAAGGGGCTAATGTAGACACCAAATTTGTGTCTTATGACCTCCCGTACCATGCGTCTCATTTCGCAACCTAACCTCATCACCTAAACCATACACAATTATTTATTAATTACCTTACCACACCCCCAAACCTGCCACCTCGTTTCGCCACCTCATCATGACCTAGTCCTAACCCTAAACTAACCTAATTAAGACCTATAAATTGGTCTACATCCACACCATGACTAATGACTCCTCACTGCACCCAAAGCCGACCTCGTAATAACTTGACCAAGCCCGCAACTAATCCCTGGGAGAAAAGGAGGAAAGTTGGTTTTTAATAAAATAGCCCACTTTGACTGAACCGATACCGGTTTCTACTCGACCGCCGTCGGTTACGTAACCGCCATCGGTTCCCTGTAAATGACCTCCTCCAACCAAAAATAGAGGAGGATTTTTGATTAATCGGGATCATCAGAAGTCATTGAAAGAATCCAGATTTTACTTGGCCGAGCAGAGACAAGTGAAGAAACAAGAAGAGTTTGCAGAGAAGGACATCAAGCCCAAGACTACAACCGAGTGACCGTGAGCCTCATGTGACACTCATCCGATCATCAGGAGGGAGGATAGCTCATCTCCTAATTATCAGGTCATCCTACCTGAGTTCTGCCTTTTTCATCACAGTTCTTGGACCTGCATCCTCATCAATAACCAGTAAGTAGTATCTTGTATGTCCTCTTTAATAACATTTCTTGAACTTTTGAATCACAGCCATCATAAGTCTATTCCTAGATCTACTACCCGGTAACACACTACATCTAACTGTTATTCCTCTACCCTTACGTTACCCCAAGAACACCCTCCCCGTACTCTCTGAGTCCTTCTCATCACCCCATTATCTAACCCCACTCATTTACCAGCCTTATAAACAACACAACCACCTTACAGCCAACCTTCACCAAAAGCCCCTAAAACATTGCTCCTACCGATATCGGTTACCAACAACCGGTACCGGTGACAGTGACCGGTATCGGTCATTGTGATTCAAAACCAAAAACCAGCCTTTCCTCTATTTGTTTCAACGAGGCAATTAAATTGTGATTTTATGATCATTTGTGTTAATTCATATTAGTAGGGGAACCACCACCTTCGAAAGGAAGTTTTATATTTCCCGGCCCAAGGCGCTCCTCATTTATTGTCTAATTAAAATCTAGTGGTCTTGTATTCTTACTTGCAGTAGTCCTTCCAAGACAAAAAGGAGTTCTTCACAATGTCGATCTCGATCTCTCTCTCTGACGATACGCGCACACCCTCTCGACATTCAAAAGGTATTCCTCCTAGCCCTAACCCTTATCTCTGCTTTCTCAAAGGAATGAAAGGATAGAAGCAAATCTATTCCCAAAAGCTGAAACATTTTTGTGAAACATTTTGGCACGATGCCTGGGGGACCCATTTTGGGTTTCTTTCTTTCTTGCTTGCTTTCCTATAGGGAGCATACTTGTTGTGTTCTTATTCTAAAGATATTCACAAGGTATTTTGTTATTTTGGTAAAAGAACTTGCTTTACTTTTACATCTTTGCATTAGTGAAAGTCATCTCTTTTGCTTCATCGAATATCATTTTCGATTTGGGTTTAAAACACGTGCATCACATTCTTGCTTGTTGTTTTCAATTCTAGTGAACATAGATTAAGTAATAGGTCGTACACATGGGGGTGATATCCACGGTATTGACAAGAAATTAATCTTACTTTCACTGCACAACACATACCGAATCACGACATAATCAACACAACAGCTCAAACATCCCCCTTTTCCGCGGTATTCCTCCGCCCGATTGAGGTAACCTTATAAGCCAAAACAAACTTGACATTTCCCCTAAGTCTTTTGTTTAGGATTGACATCACCTTGCATCTAAGGCATAAGCCCACAATAATTAAAACTAATCCTAGGGTTAGTCTCTGGATTTGCGTGTGCATCTTGCTTGTTTTTTAGTTCTGTTTCTCTGTCCTACACTATTTCAGTTATCACTTCAGAACAATTTGATAGATGTACTAAGCATTGTTAAACTTAAATCAACACTTCTTACGCTTTCTTATACTAGTCTATTATACCGACATCGGTTAATTGACCGACGCCGGCTATAGTCTAACCGACATCTTATCTATTTGATCGTCTTTTACACAATTCCCGACAAACCAAAGAACCTACCAATTTCAACATTCTGAGGCTGTTTCGGTTTCTGATAGATTGAAACCCTACTATGTACTCTTGTCCATGGTTGTTATCACTCGGAAGCAAGCCGCCGCCATGGTTTCACATGCCTGCTCTGTGCCTTTGCTTGAATCACCCCTTCACATTCTATAGGGAACCCTACGGACACCAAGTGAGATCCCCAAAATTCTGTAGGAGATAAGGAATTTGCCAAATTTTTGATGCTAATCCTAACGTTGTACAAGTTACTATTTGTCTCATACCCCTGACCGTACACCCGACGGTCAACTCCTTGTTGGTATGCCTATTAGTATAGCTGCTCATTTAGCTCCTTCTCCACCTAATAACTCCACCTTACCTTCTTCATCCTCGGCCCCATCTCTCAACTCAGTGGCTTCAGAGATTCATACGACACAGATTGGCTTTCCTTTGGTTAATCTGGGCCCCCACATATCATTACCACCAAATGCTCCTACCTCATCTCTCTCGCAGACTGCCCCTTTCATAACTTGCTCTCTGCCACCTATCCACACGAGCTTTCCTTCTCAAGCTCCGCCCACCTTTTCATTTCCGCACACTTATCCGGTGACTTCGACACCTTATATAGGACATCCCTATTCGGTCTCCTCAACATACTCGTCCTCAATACCTTATCAACATTTAACCCCACCATTGTCTAGTGGAGGCCCTTGGCCCAATCCTCCACCTTTTACAACAACCGCACCAGCATCTCATCCAACCACAGATTTCATCAAACAAATGATGGAAAAATGCAAAATATGGAGGCTTCTGTTTCAGGAAGCCATAACACCCTGACATACGAGCAAGTTTGTCGAGCCTATTCATCCTTCTATCCCCCTTCATTCATATCCTCCTCAATGGGAATTACCAAAATTTACTCGTTTTAATAGTAAGGAGGATCCTCAACAACACTTGCGATCATTTAGACATGCCTGCTATCTAATTGCTCATGACGATGCCTTACTACTCCGCACCTTTCCCATGTCCTTATCAGGACCCGCCTTGGAGTGGTACAGTGCTTTAACCCAGCACTCAATCTTCTCTTTTAACCAACTAGCCCAATCTTTCTTGGATCATTTCTCCATTAACATTTCCAAGAAAGTATCTATCACCGACCTCTATGCCATCCGACAATTTGAAGACGAATCTATCGCAGATTTCGTTGGACGATGGCGGGGCCTTATCAACCAACTTACATATGCCTTACCTCAGGCCAAACTTATCGAAATTTTTACGTGGGCCTGCGCTAAGCACATCTCTCCTACCCTCCAAATTCAAACTTTCCACACATTTGACGAGGCCTTTACTATGGCTCGAAAACTAGAGATTCGAGCCTTGGAGGAAGAGAAATTGCGGTTGCGCAACAAAAACCCCAATTTCCGGACTCAAGATTCCACTAATAAACCTAACACCACCAATCCTCACACATCGACTGCTTCGAAATCAAAAGGAGCTGTGCACGCAGTGATGGTCAAACCTCAAGCACCATCTAATACCCCACCAAAAACCACCTATAAGTATAAAGCGGAGCCCATCAACTACACTCCCTTAGGAGAAACTTATGGTGTCATCTTGGAAAAATTGCTCAAAGTCGGGGCTATCACCTTGCCTCTTGTTAAACCTCACTATGGGTTTGACTCCACCCGCGCTATACCTTCTTGGTACAAAGAAAATGACTTCTGTAACTTTCACCGTGTAAAGGGACAGTCACGAAAAACTACAAGATGTTGAAAAACATAGTGCAGGAAATGGTTGATGCAGGGGATATAACCCTCGATAATCCTAATGCCCCTGCTAATCGAAATTTGAAAATCTTTAACAAACCATTCCCGAACCACTCATCTAACAGTAATGTAAACCAAGATATCTTAGCCGAGGAGAGTTTTCATGAAATCCATGCAGTTTTCGACTCTCAACCAAAAGCCTCTATTGAGAAAATTCTGAATCAAACCTCTACACTAACGCAGGGACCTGAATCCCCTTCACCACCATCAAGACAAGACAATAGCCTTACCATTCCTTTACCCATAAAGGAATTAACCACCCAGAGTTCTCTGCTTACAGACGAGCCTTCTTACACCACATCCCTGCAAGACTGTGAGCGGATGTTATCTAACTTATCTATTTCCCAAACATCTCCTTCCGTCGCTCTTGCTATAAAAGAAGAAGATTCGCCTCTGTTTCTGTCATCCATAGGAGAGAAACCTCTCAAATCAACATCACCACATTCTTTAATCATGACGGATCCCCTCAAATATGCCCTTCTACCTATTAGTTCTTCATCGCCTAAATCTTTTCAAATGACCGTTGACCTCTTAACACCCATTGATGCAAGACCTCATTTACCCCTCAGTATCACACCCACAAGTGGGACCGGGATCACAACACACCTCTCTTCCATATCAAAGTTCCAATTCACACTTGAAGACCTTATTCCCAAAGATAGACGGGTTTTATGGGAACGTTTGAGTACACCATGCTCTCTACTCAAATGCGAGATGATTGATCTCGACACCTCTACCATATACCCAAGATGTTTGCAAAAGCTCAAAATGCCTGTGTCCTCATCTTCACCCCCCTCATCTCTACCAAATACCTCATCCACATCTACTAACCTAACCAAACCTTCCCCTACGCTTGGGACTCCACCGATACCCAGTTTAACACACCCCCCTAAACGATTAGATTTATCCAAAAATAAATCCATCCATCCACCTAGGAGACAAATCCAACCTCCCCAAACCCAATCCCTACCTTTGTCACCACTAAAACCCTCGCCGTCACACCTACCTTCCATATTGGGACCTCATCCCTCCACCTTGCCTCAATACATCACACCTCCTGCATTTTCTTTAAAACGACCTGCACTTTCTACGCCTATACAGAGATCCTGTTCACCTATCAACCCTAAACAAACTCCATCATCAAAGGATTTGTTTGCAGTCGCCTCACTTTCTCCATGGTTGTTCCCCGCCACCACGTTATCTGGAGCCTCACCATCTAATCAGCTAAACATGACTTCTGCGCCGAAGAAGCCACGTTTAGTTAAAACCACGTATCAATACCCCTTGGCTAAACCACCACCCGTACGAACCAACCATACCCAAACATTACCAAAACCCACCCAATCAATACCCTCATCTTCCTCTGATTTTGACCCACTCAAAGGATCTTACACCAAGATCCTTGATATGTTGGTGGAGAATGCGACCATTTCCCTACCTCCACTTAGACCTTATGATCCATCTAAACCTCGACCTATAGGTTATGATGAGTCTAAAATCTGTGCTTATCACCGCACACCAGGGCATGATGTAGAGGGATGCAAAGCTTTGAAAGCCATCCTTCGTCAGTCACCTCTCTCAGATAGAAAGGTTAAGAAAGACAACTTACGAAGGGAGAGACCTTTAGCTTCAATTCCCTCTCCTATACCACCTGTCCCCGCCTCACCAAGATCTATCATTATTACAACCCCACCTCTCGAAGCCCATGATTCATCCCTACCATCTTCCTCCTCTCATGTTCACGAGATCAACATGATTAGTGTTGCTACTCGAGGGTAGAAAAACAACGAGAAAGCGAAAGAAAGCACACCTGTGGCCTCTCTTTCTCTGTCCACCATCCCGATCGCACCACCACCTAAAGTGGTTATTCGTGGACTCACCTACCCCATCTCTAATGGAGTTGCCCACCGAACCATGATCAAACAACTTCACCAATCACCTGTAAAAATGACATTGTATGATCTCATTCAGACTTCTGAATCTCATCGACAAGCTCTCATTGAAATCCTTCAAGGGATAGAGGTCTTACCTAATGAAACCTTTCCTGTTACCTCCATTTTAACACCCAATCACGTTGCTTCCCTCACCAAACAACCTACCGCCCCAACCACTTCTGTCTCTGTACAACAAGCCGCTGTCAGTTTCTCCGAAGATGAAATTGTCGACTTTGGTGCGTAAGATCCCGACTCCTACTGTTCATCTCCGCTTATGTCCGGACATTCGGATACGTCGTGTTATGATTGACGGGGCGCTAGCCTAAACATCATCTCTTCAAAATCCTTCCAACAAATGAATATCCCTTCTAGCCGCATGTGTGCCAACCCCATCATGTTGTGGTCATTCAATGATGCTATTACTTCTACCTTAGGCACCATGATCCTTAACATTCGTGTAGGACCACGTACTTTACCCGAACTCTTCTATGTCCTTGAGGGAGAGTTCCAATACAATATGTTGTTAGGCCGCCCTTGGATCCGGGCTATGGGATGTGTTCCCTCCACCTTACATGCATAAAATTTATTTGAGTACGAGGGGAAGTCCTACACCGTAAAAGCTGATCCTCCCCCCTTCAAAACCTGCAATATGTTATATCGCCCTAATGATGTGCTTGTACCAGTCAAGACACCCATTCATCCAACCCAACCATCCACTTCAACCACACCTCTACCATCCACTCCAACCACACCTCTACCATCCACTTCAACAGCACCTACACCTTCAACCAATGAAACCGCCGTCACAAATACCACTTCCTTTCCCGCAGCTAACATCCCAACCTCAGACCCCTTAGTAGATGTTTTTCAACGCCTTATGCTGGGGAGTATCGCCTATATAACGTTAGTTCTTTCCATACCCCACAGGAGTACGGACAGTTACATGCGCATCCTACCTACGACCGTCGCGTGGGGGAGGTAATCTCTTACGGACCACCTAATTGCCACACCAACCTAACGTATGGGGGTGTCGACGCATCCTCCGTTACCCCTGAACCTCCTCTTGGTGTGTTTCCCTTCCAATCTAATTTTCAATACTTGACAAATCGTCGTTTCGCCCTCACCTTCTTGACTCGCTGTGCTTGGAAAGGCTTTGGTTTTGGTCTTTATGAACAAGGCCGACATACAATCATTCCCATGACTACACGCAAACACAATGATCATAGTGGTCTCGATTTCCTGAAACACTTACACCGAAGGAACCTCATGTCAGTTGTCTCCTGGAAGATGACGACGTCACCCCTACCGAACCATCATCACCCATTTTGCCATCGTCACCCACAGAGTCGATAGATCCTGAATCTATCCCTCCTAACTTTTTTTTTTCATAAATGCTATCTTCCTAGGTCCTCTCACTTATCAACGCGATAATGAGGACCCGTCTTCTCTTCCCTTTCTGTATCCAGACATGATCGAAGAGGATTCGCCTTCAATTAATGTTGTTGAGTGCCAGGATGACGACTCCATCCTCACTTACCTTGGTGTGGACGACTCCTATATTCAACACGCCTTACCGTCTGAAACTCAAACCATGTTGAATGAGTCTACTATAGAAATCAACATCCACACAGAGGAGGATCCTCACATTGTGAAGATCGGACAATCCCTTAACACATAAGAACAAGTTGCCTTTACTACCTTTCTCCGTACCCGCAACCAAGCTTTCGCTTGGTCCTACGCTGACATGCCAGGAATTGATCCTGACATTGTTGTCCATAACATTACCCTAAAACCTGATTCCAAACCAGTCAAGCAGAAACTGAGAAAAATGCATCCACGCATTGCCCTCTTGGTCAAAGAAGAGCTTCAACGACTCCTTTATGTTTCCTTCATCCTGCCTATTGACTATCCTCAATGGATTTCTAACATCGTACCTGTCACTAAAGCGACGGGGGGACTTCGGATATGCATGGATTTCTGAGACCTTAACCTCGCTTTCCCCAAGGATGACTTCCCCCTCCCAAGTATTGATCAACTTGTTGATCTCACTGCGGGCCATGAGATGTTTTCTCTCATGGATGGCTTTTCGGGATACAATCAAATTTTGGTAGCCTCGGCCGATCAACATAAAACTACCTTCATAACTCCTTGGGGAACCTTCTATTATCGTGTCATGCCATTTGGCCTTAAGAATGCTGGTGCGACCTATCAGCGGGCTATGACTTACATTTTTCATGACATTATGCACACTATCCTTGAAGATTACGTCGATGATCTTCTTGGCAAATCTAAACATCGCAATGAACATCTCGATGTTTTAGCCATTATTTTCGATCACCTGTTACAATATTTTGTCCATCTTCAACCAAAGAAATGTGTCTTTGGTGTCCTTTCGGGAAAACTCCTTGGTTTTATTGTCTCTTTGCGTGGCATCGAGGTCGATCCAGCTAAAGTCAAAGCTATCCTAGAAATGCCCCCACCTACTAACCTCAAACAATTACGTAGTTTGCAAGGTAAACTCCAATCTATCCGGCGTTTCATCTCCCAACTCTCGGATCGATGTCAACCTTTCCATCACCTCCTTAAAAATGACATTGCCTTTCAATGGAGTGAGGAATGTCACCAAGCCTTTGAGGCTCTTAAATCCTATCTTTTGCAGCCACCCGTGCTTATCCCACCTCAGGACGATCGCCCTTTCTACCTTTACCTTTCCGCCACCAACCACGCTATAGGGGCCATGCTCGCACATCGTGACTCCGAGTATCGAGAACAAGCCGTTTATTATATAAGTCGTACTCTGGTGGATTATGAGACTAGGTATACACATGTAGAAAAGTTGTGCCTAGCCCTATCATTTGTGGCCACCAAACTCTGACACTACCTCTTGAATCACAAAACTTTCGTCATTACCAACACAAACCCCATCCATTATATGTATGCCAAGCCTCATCTAAACCAACGCATCACCCGATGGCTTATGCTTCTCGCTGACCTCGACCTTGAGTTTGTACACCAGAAATCAATCAAAGGACAAACTATCGCAAACCAACTTGTGGCAGCCCCTTTACCTGGGGAACGATTTACCAAATTTACTTTCCCCAAAAACTCATCGCCACTCTTTCACTCAGTGAGGAGTCGTATCCAATGACCCTCTTCTTCGATGGATCCAAATGCCAGCGCGACGGTGGGGCCGGCATTGTTCTCATTCCTCTTGACGCTGAGCCTATGCCTCTTTCATTCTGGCTCGATTTCCCCTGCACTAATAATATAGCAGAATACGAGGCCCTTGTTTTGGGTCTCCAGGTCGCGTTACACTTAGGGGTTAAATCTATTAACATTTTCGGTGACTCTCAATTGGTAGTCAATCAAGTCATGGGAATCTACCAATGTAAAAATGAGGAACTTCAAAAGTACAAACACTACGTGGATTCACTTTTGACCTTATTTACTCATTATTCTATCCAAACCATTCCCCGCTCCACTAACAAATTTGCGGATACTATGGCTTGCTTAGCCTCGCAAATTCCTGCCTCACCAACTGACTCTGACATATTCGTCTTGGTCCAACAACTCTTTGCCCCATCTTACTCCGCCCTGGATGTTTGTATGATAAATATTGTGTCTACTAATTCGTAGGATATCTTCTATCACCAATTTCACGACTACCTTACAACCTCTATTCTCCCACATGACCTTACTAGTACCGAAAAAAACGTGCTTTTCTTAAAAGTGTTTCTCGTTATGTCGTCATGGGGGGACTCCTTTATAAACGTGGCTTTGATGGCATCCTCCTTCGATGTCTAACCGGCACAGAGGTCACCTATACCATCCAACAGGTCCATGACGGTATTTGTGGTGGACATTTTAGCGGCCTTGCCGTGGCCAAAAGAATCCTTCGCCTAGGTTATTATTGGCCTACTCTTAATAATGACTGCTACGAATATGTTAAGCGTTGTGTTATGTGTCAACAAAATGCCAACCTTCAACACACTCCTAGCCATCGGCTACAGGTTGCACGAGATCTTTGGCCTTTCTCACAATGGGGTTTAGACCTTATTGGTGAGATTCATCCGCCCTCTTCGCAACGTCACCGATGGATAATCACAGCAACCGAATATTACACAAAATGGGTGGAGGCCATTCCACTCATTTCAACCAAAAAGGAAAAAATTGTAGAGTTCATTAACCATCACATTATCTGTCGTTTTGGTGTTCCTCATCGCCCGATAATGATAATGGAAAATCTTTCAAAAATAAGTTGTTACAAAACCTTTGTAACAACTTCAAGATATCAAACTTATCTTCTCATCACCGTACTATCCACAAGCAAATGGTCAAGCCGAATCTTCTAACAAAACCCTGACCAAAATTCTCATGAAAGTTATTAATACTTCGGAAAAAATGGCCCGATCACATCCCTTTTGCTCTCTGGACTTATCGGACTAGCATTCGTACCTCTACTAATGCCACCTCATTTTCTTTGGTATATGGTACCGAGGATGTCTTGCCTCTCGAAATACAAATACCCTCCCTAAGAATATATCTTCAGATATTCTCACCAATGATGATTTCTGCTAAGAAGTTAGCCCAATTAGAGCTTCTTGACGAGCGTCGTCTTACGCTCTTGACCACCTTCAAATCTATCAAAAACATCAAGCGTGCTTATGATAAGTGACTTCATGAGCGTACCTTTAAGGTTGGTGATCTTGTCCTCAAAGAGAATCAACATGTAACCAAACTAGAAAAGAGCAAACGTGGAAAATTTTCTCCCAATAGGATTGGGCCTTACATAATCACTCACACTTATGGATTAGGCACTCATCGTTTAGCTTCGCTTAATGGTAAACCTGAGCCTGAACCCCTTAATGCCTTGCATCTTCGACCATTCTATTGTTGAATTTAGTGTTACATCACTTCTTACCTACCTTGCGCTCGTCCCTTGAGCTCATTTACCACCGCATACATTTTGTTTCCTACATCTCAAAATAAAATCAAGCTCACATGGTTTGATTATCACCTCCCTTTAAAAATGCCTTCCCCTTTTTAGTCTAGTCCATGACTTCAAAGTATTAAAATGACACATTCTTAATTAAACACTTATGGGATTTTCTTGAGTCAAACTTCCTACAAAACTAGATGCTTTATGCCAAACGGACATCTAGATCTCTAAATTATATATAGACTGCTCCCTCGAAGGACAGCTATATGCCAAACTATTGCTGCTATTATATATAGACTGCTCCCCCGAAGGACAGCTATACCCAAATGCCGCATCTGCTACTATAAATAGACTGCTCCCTTGAAGGACAGCTATACACAGTCATCCTTTATCAGAAGCTTCTCGCATTGATCAGCTTCGTGAAGACCTCAAGAGTAATAAAATACATATCCCTTGTAGACTTCCCACATCGATCAGTCTATATTTAGAAAAATAAAAGCCGCATTCAAAAGAACTTTGGAGTCATGGACTTGTCTATTTAGGTTAGGTTCTCTTTCATCAGAACACTCACTTTATAACAAGTTCTCTGTGCCTCAGCTATACCATCCACCTCACCTCACCATTTGTTTAAACAACAAAACTCAAGGGACGTGACGTACATCCGATATATTGTGATTATACAACTCTTTTCACCTATCGACTTCTCGTCTATGCACGGTACCTAGGGGTTCAAGCTCATTCTACGTTATTATGTGGTTTGTTTATCTCTTTTCACCTATGGAGCACTTTTTCCTCTTTGACTCGAATCTAGGATTATGTGTTGACCTTAATCAGGACACGGTTCCCTACCACTTGGGTAGGATTATGTGCCTTTTTTGACTTCATTGGCCTGACCCAAGGTCGTAACCATCTAATCCGCCGACCCAAGGCCGCACCCCAACCATTTGGCCCGCCCAAGGCCCCAACCAACCAATCAGGCCCGACCCAAGGCCGCAACCAACCATTTGGCCCGACCCAAGGCCTCACCCCAACCATTTGGCCCGACCCAAGGCCGCAATCCAACCATTTGGCCTCGACCCAAGGTTGCCCCTACCCAATTGGCCCAAACCCCGGGCCGCAACCAACTAATCCGACCGACCCAAGGCCACCCCAACCATTTGGCCCGACCCAAGGCCGCAACCCAACCATTTGGCCTGACCCAAGGCCCTCCCTAATAAATCGGCCCGACCCAAGGCCGCAACCAGCCAATCAGGCCCAACCCAAGGCCGCCACCAACCATTTGGCCCGACCCAAGGCCCTCCCTAATAAATCGACCCGACCCAAGGCCGCACCACTTCACTCCCTCGCCCAAGACCCACAAATTACAATTTTATTCACCCATCCTGTCGCTTTTTGTTCAATCGAGCTCACCGGTTCATGTTTTAGCATGATTAGGATACTTGAATTGCTCAGCCGACCAACTTTTCCTAGACCAAGACCATGATGTTTATCTCAACCAAACCAACCATTTGGTACTGCCGAACATGCCCAAACGTTCCTATACCTTACCCGTTATATCCCCTGGAGCTACTTCCTATGCCTTTGATACCAGGATTATATCACCTTTGTTTGGATAAACTATCGACCTTTGCCTATGAATTGCTTGTTTGCTTTTCAAATCATGTACCCTGGTCGCACTACTACATTTCAACGTGTGTCTGCTTCTTTGGACCTACCCCACCATCTCACCATCATCTCAACACCATTTACCCTTTATCAACCCTATCCCTGATTTCACGCTACCTCAATCTATGATAGATTTGAGGGGGATTACCTATACCCTTAACAGGAATAACCACTTCTTATTATTGTCCGTGCAACTTTACAAGACAAGCTACACGACAACAAGGGGCTAATGTAGACACCAAATTTGTGTCTTACGACCTCCCGTACCATGCGTCTCATTTCGCAACCTAACCTCATCACCTAAACCATACACAATTATTTATTAATTACCTTACCACACCCCCAAACCTGCCACCTCATTTCGCCACCTCATCATGACCTAGTCCTAACCCTAAACTAACCTAATTAAGACCTATAACTTGGTCTACATCCACACCCATGACTAATGACTCCTCACTCGCACCCAAAGCCGACCTCGTAATAACTTGACCAAGCCCGCAACTAATCCCTCGGGAGAAAAGGAGGGAAAATTGGTTATTTTACTAAAAATAGCCCACTTTGACTGAACCGATACCGGTTTCTACTCGACCGCCGTCGGTTACGTAACTGCCATCGGTTCCCTGTAAATGACCTCCTCTAACCAAAAATAGAGGAGGATTTTTGATTAATCGGGATCATCAGAAGTCATTGAAAGAATCCGGATTTTACTTGGCCGAGCAGAGACAAGTGAAGAAACAAGAAGAGTTTGTAGAGAAGGACATCAAGCCCAAGACTGCAACTGAGTAACCAGAGCCTTGTGACACTCATCCGATCATCGGGAGGGAGGATAGCTCATCTCCTGATTGTCAGGTCATCCTACCTGAGTTCTGCCTTTGTCATCACAGTTCTTGGACCTGCATCCTCATCAATAACCAGTAAGTAGTATCTTGTATGTCCTCTTTAATAACATTTCTTGAACTTTTGAATCACAGCCATCATAAGTCTATTCCTAGATCTACTACCCTTGGTAACACACTACATCTAACTATTATTCCTCTACCCTTACGTTACCCCAAGAACACCCTCCCGTACTCTCGAGTCCTTCTCATCACCTCGTTATCTAACCCCACTCATTTACCAAATTTTTATAAACAACACAACCACCTTACACCAACCTTCACCAAAAGCCCCTAAAACATTGCTCCTACCGATATCGGTTACACAACAACCAGTACGGTGACGATGGACCGTATCGGTCATTGTGATTCAAAACCAAAAACCAGCCTTTCCTCTATTTGTTTCAACGAGGCAATTAAATTGTGATTTTACGATCATTTGTGTTAATTCATATTAGCAGGGGAACTGACCACCTTCGAAAGGAAGTTTTATATTTCCTGGGCCCAAGGCAGTTCCCTCATTTATTGTCTAATTAAAATCTGGTGGTCTTGTATTCTTACTTGCAGGTAGTCCTTTCAAGACAAAAAGGAGTTCTTCGCAGTCGATCTGATCTCTCTCTACGGTACGCGCACACCCTCTCGACATTCAACAGGTATTCCTCCTAGCCCTAACCCTTATCTGTTTATCAAAGGAATGAAAGGATAGAAGCATCTCTATTCCCAAAAGCTGAAACATTCATGCGAAACACGACCGTGGAGAGAACTTGTACCTTAGACTTGCACAAATCCCATCTTGAAACCCCCTTAGAAACTCAATCTTCTGTCGTGGCTATGTGGATGGTTGCGGTGGCTTACACCCATCTCCCATAAGGATAACATGACAAACAACTCATAACGGGTGCGATCATACCAGCGTTTGTGCACCGGATCCCATCAGAACTCCACAGTTAAGTGCACTTGGGCCAGAGTAGTACTGGGATGGGTGACCTCTCGGGAAGTCCTCGGTGTCGCACCCTTTTTGGCCTTTACCGAGTACCTCCGAGCTCGTGGAGCTTTCCTTGGAGCTTGCCTCCGATCTGGCACCGACCTCGCCTCCAAGATCACATCACGCTCCCCCAACTTGCGTGTAATTACAGGTGACAGCCATTGCGGGGGGTTTTTAGTGTGTTTTTTTTTTTTAATGCTGTTGTAGTGGATAGGAAAACGCTTTCTAAAACACGTTTAGTAATGGCAATTTGGGATTTGAGATGAAGAAATCGAGGATAACGGACTTGAACGGGGTTTTTGGCGCTCTCTAGGCAACTGGGATGGAGGAAAAATGCAATTTGGGGGCCGTAATGATAAGAACTGGAAATTGTTTCCTTGAGGCAAAAAGGGGCGGAATAGCGAGAGGAAGGAGGTGTGCGAATTTCGGGGCAAACGGTTAAAAAACGAAGAGGTTATAGCAAACCCTTAAAACATATAAAATGGTGATTTCTTAGTGATAGAAGTGGAATGGGGTCTCGGATCCTCAACGCACGAAACGCGGGGATGGGGATCTCGGGTGTTCCGGGAAAGTTTCAGGGAAAACGGATCCAGTGTACGAGACATACGGCTAAAATACCAGATTTCCTATGACGTGTGATTTTTAAACCCTGGCCGCATCCGTGAACAGGGGCATCGTCGAGAACCCACCGAAGATCCTACACGCGTAACGAGGAAGAGAGGTCGCGAGCAAACTATGAAGGATGATTTCTGAAGCTTCTAGTTTAGAGATGGAGACAACCGCCTACAACTTTCAAGGTTGCCTGGCTCTAGCTAATGCCCGTGCCATGTTTAGGAGTGCTTGTGATTTTCCTTCTTCTGGCGCCGGATGTCTGGAATCTTTGTTCTTTCCTCGTAAAACGGTCAATCCGGTTTCTACCCGAAATCGACCGCACGGTAATCGGAATGCGAAACGGAATGCAAAGTTGCTTTGGAAACAGCACATCCCACGACTTCGCCCCGATCGACGAATAGAGCGCAACAAGATCTGGACCACTTAAGATCCCGGTCGGGAGGTGAGGTGAGAGCATGCGATGGGTAGAATTTGATCGCGCCGCGAGTATCCGAAGAGAGAAAAAAAAATTGGCCGCGAAATTGCTTTGGTACCAAACGTGGAGACCCTGCAACACTATTTCACCAATCACAATAATGCAACTAGAAATGGAAACAACTTGCAACGAATCGCTAAAGCAAAAGAACTCGAAATGATGTTAAATCGCGGCCTCTTCGAGGTGGCAACCTCCTTTGAGCAAGCGCAATACAATATATTCGTGGATGCTTCACTGAGCCTCAACACCTTCTTGTATACTAATTCCTGTTGAAGAAACTACCGCTTCCCGCACACGTGGGATTGTTAAAATATGCCGAAGGGACGACTTACAAAGCACGTGCATCCAACGTAACTAATATGCTATGAGACAAATAGAAGGGTAGGAACACAAGTTCCTAACATCTACGAACGGAAACAAAATCTGCACAAAGAGTAGGTTTAAGAAAGAACCGTGTAGAGGAAACACCATCCTTGACCTCTTTCTCGGAGCTCGGCTCGACCGTGGAGAGAACTTGTACCTTAGACTTGCACAAATCCCGTCTTGAAACCCCCTTAGAAACTCAATCTTCTGTCGTGGCTATGTGGATGGTTGCGGTGGCTTACACCCATCTCCCATAAGGACAACATGACAAACAACTCATAACGGGTGCGATCATACCAGCGTTTGTGCACCGGATCCCATCAGAACTCCGTAGTTAAGCGCGCTTGGGCCAGAGTAGTACTGGGGATGGGTGACCTCCCGGAAGTCCCGGTGTCGCACCCTTTTTGCCTTTACCGAGTACCCCAGAGCTCGCGCCGAACTTTCCCTGGAGCTTGCCTCCGATCTCGGCGCCGACCTCGCCTCCAAGATCGCATCACGCTACCCTAACTTGCGTGCAATTACGGGTGACAACAATAGCGGGGTTTTTAGTGTGTTTTTAAAATAAAAAAAAATTTTTGTAGTGGATAGGAAAACGCTTTCTAAAACACGTTTAGTAATGGCAATTTGGGATTTGAGATGAAGAAAACGAGGATAACGGACTTGAACGGGTTTTGGCGCTCTGGCAAATCGGGATGGAGGAAAATGTAATTTGGGGGCCGTAATGATAAGAACTAGAAATTGTTTCCTTGAGGCAAAAAGGGACGGAATAGGGAGAGGGAGGAAGGTGTGCGAATTTCGGGCAAACGGGTAAAAACGAAGAGGTTATAGAAAACCCTTAAAACATAGAAAATGGTGATTTCGAGAGCAATAGAAGTGGAATCGGGTCTCGGATCCTCAACGCAACGAAACGCTGGGACGGGGATCTCGGGTGTTCCGGAAAGTTTCGGGAAAACGGAGCCGTGTATGAGAGATATGGCTAAAATACTAGGATTTCCTATGACTCGTGTGATTTTTAAACCCCGCCGCATCCGTGAACAGGGGCATCGCCGAGCACCCACCGAAGATCCTACACGTAGAACGAGGAAGAGAGGTCGCGAGCAAACGAGAAGGATGATTTTGAAGCTTCGGTTTGAGATGGAGACAACCGCCTCGCAACTTTCAAGGCTGCCTGGCTCTAGCTAATGCCCGTGCCAAGTTTAGGAGTGCTTGTGATTTTCCTTCTTCTGGCGCTGGATGTCTGCAATCTTTGTTCTTTTCCTGTAAAACGGTCATCTGGTTTCTACCCGAAATCGACTGGCACGGTAACAGAATGCGAACGGAATGCAAAGTTGCTGGAAACGGCACAGCCCACGACTTCTGCCTAGATCTGACGAACAGAGCGCAACAAGATCTGGATCACTTAAGATCCCGGTCGGGTGAGGTGAGAGCATGCGATGGGCAGAATTGGATCGCCGCGAGTATCTAAAGAGAGAAGAAAAAAATTGGCCATGGAAATTGCTTTGGTACCAGACGTGGAGACCCTGCAACACTATTTCACCAATCACAATAATGCAACTAGAAATGGAAACAACTTGCAACGAGTCGCTAAAGAAAAAGAACTCGAAATGATGTTAAATCTTGGGCCTCTTCGAGGGGGCAACCTCCTTTGAGCAAGCGCAATACAATATATTCGTGGATGCTTCACTGAGCCTCTACACCTTCTTATATACTAATTCCTGTTGAAGAAACTACCACTTCCCGCACACACGGGATTGTTAAAATATGCCGAAGGAATGACTTACAAAGCACGTGCATCCAAAGTAACTAATCTGTGTGAAGCAAACAAAAGGGTAGGAACACGGGTTCCTAACATCTACAAATGGAAACCAAACCTTCAGAGGAGAAGAAAATCTCATGTTCTCGCACAAAGAGTAGGTTTAAGAAAGAACCGTGTAGAGGAAACATCGTCCCTGACCTCTTTCTCGAGCTCGGCTCGACCGTGGAGAGAACTTGTACCTTAGACTTGCAAAATCCCGTCTTGAAACCCCTTAGAAACTCAATCTTCTACCGTGGCTATGTGGATGGTTGCGGTGGCTTACACCCATCTCCCATAAGGACTACATGACAAACAACTCATAACGGTGCGTGATCATACCAGTGTTTGTGCACCGGATCCCATCAGAACTCCACAATTAAGCGCGTTAGGGCCAGAGTAGTACTAGGATGGGTGACCTCCCGGGAAGTCCCGGTGTCGCACCCTTTTTGGCCTTTACCGAGTACCTCCGAGCTCGCAGCCGAGCTTTCCTCGGAGCTTGCCTCTCGATCTGGCGCCGACCTCGCCTCCAAGATCGCATCACGCTCCCCCAACTTGCGTGCAATTACGGGTGACAGCCATTGCGGGGGGTTTTTAGTGTGTTTTTTTTTTTTTTTTAAATGTTGTTGCAGTGGATAGGAAAACGCTTTCTAAAACATGTTTAGTAATGGCAATTTGGGATTTGAGATGAAGAAAACGAGGATAACGGACTTGAACGGGGTTTTCGGCACTCTAGGCAACTGGGATGGAGGAAAAATGCAATTTGGGGGCCGTAATGATAAGAACTGGAAATTGTTTCCTTGAGGCAAAAAGGGGCGGAATAGCGAGAGGAGGAAGGTGTGCGAATTTCGGGCAAACGGGTAAAAACGAAAAGGTTATAACAAACCCTTAAAACATAGAAAATGGCAATTTCGAGTGATATAAGTGGAATGGGGTCTCGAGCCTCAACGCACGAAACGCGGGACGGGATCTCGTGTGTTCCGTGAAAGTTTCAGGAAAACGGAGCCGGGGATCATTTTTGAGATACGGCTAAAATACCGGATTTCCTATGACGTGTCGATTTTTAAACCATCTCGAGAGCATCCGTGAACAGGGGCAAACCCACACCGTCGAAGATCCTACACGCAGTCCGAGGAAGAGAGGTCTCGAGCAAATGACGAAGGATGATTTCTCAAGCTTCCGGTTTGGAGATGGAGACAACCGCCCGCAACTTTCAAGGCACCTCGGCTCTAGCTAATGCCCGTGCCAAGTTTAGGAGTGCTTGTGATTTTCCTTCTTCTAAAAAATGTCTAAATCTTTGTTCTTTTCCTATAAAACGGTCATCTCAACTTTCTTACCCGAAATCGACCGCACGGTAACAGAACGAAGGGAATGAAAAGTTGCTTTGAAATGGCACAAATCACACTTCACCACGTGGCTTCCGACCAACAGCGCAACAAGATCCGGGACTACATAAGATCCCTGCCTATCGAGGTGAGAGCATGCGATGGGCGGAATTGGATCGCCGCGAGTATCTAAAGAGAGAAGAAAACAAAATTGGCCGCGAAATTGCTTTGGTACCGGGACGTGGAGACCACTTTTCATATTCTATGGTATTTTACCAATCACAATAATGCAACTAGAAATGGAAACAACTTCACGCAACGAGTCGCTAAAGCAAAAAGAACTTGAAATGATGTTAAATAGCGGGCCTCTTCAGGGGGAAACCTCCTTTGAAGTCAAGCACAATACAATATATTCGTGGATGCTTCACCGAGCCTCAACACCTTCTTGCACCTATACTAATTCTAAACCAAGAAACTACCGCTTCCAACACGCGGGATTGTTAAAATATGCCAAAAGGGACGACTTAAAAAAGACAAGTCGTCCAAAGTAACTAATGGAACTCGAAGCAAACAGAAGGGTAGGAACACAAGTTCCTAACATCTACGAAGGGAAACCAAAACAAGAGGAGAAAAAATCTCCCGTTTCGCACAAAGAGTAGGTTTAAGAAAGAACCGTGTAGAGGAAACACATTTTTGAAGGCCTTCGATCTCTTTCTCGGATTTTGGTCGACCGTGAGAGAACTTGTACCTTAGACTTGCACAAATCCAAACCCCTTAGAAACTCAATCTTCTCTTGGCTATGTGGATGGTTTTGGCTTACACCCATCTCCCATAAGGACAAAGCATGACAAATAACTCATAACGGGTGCGATCATACCGAATTTCAATGCACCGGATCCCATCGTAACTCTGTAGTTAAACATGCGCTTGGGCTGTTCAGTAATTCAGGGATGGGTGACCTCCCGAAGTCCCATGATGTCGCACCCTTTTTTAAATCCTTTACCGGTACCTCCGAGCTCGCGCCGAGCTTTCCTCGAGCTTGCCTCCGATCACATCGGCGCCGACCTCGCCTCCAAGATCGCATCGCGCTCCCCAACTTGCGTGCAATTACGGGTGACACCATTGCAGGGTTTTTAGTGTGTTTTTTTATTAAAAAAATGTTGTTTCGATTCATAGGAAAACGCTTTCTAAAACACATTTAGTAATGGCAATTTGGGATTTATTGAAGGAAACGAGGATAACGGACTCAACCCGGGGTCTTAGGCTCTCAGAACCCCGGGATGGAGGAAAATGCAATTTGGGGGCCGTAATGATAAGAATCGAAATGGTTTCTTGAGGCAAAAAGGGCGAATAAAGCAAGAGGAGAAGGTGTGTGAATTTCTAACGGATAAAAATGAAGAGGTTATAATTTTGAACCCTTAAAACATAGAAAATGGCGATTTCGAGTGATAAAGTGGAATGGGGTCTCGAGCCTCAACGCATAAAACGCTGGACGGGATCTCAACATCAAAGTTTCAGGAAAACGGAACCAAAGTAGTACGAGAGATACGGCTAAAATACCGGATTTCCTATGACTCATGCAATTTTTAAACCCTGGCCGCATCCGTGAACAGGGGCATTGTCGAGCACCCGCCGAAGATCCTACACGCAGAACGAGGAAGAGAGGTCGCGAGCAAACGATGAAGGATGATTTCTCAAGCTTCGCTCTGGAGATGGAGACAACCGCCCGCAACTTTCAAGGCCGCCTCGGCTCTAGCTAATGCCCGTGCCAAGTTTAGGAGTGCTTGTGATTTTCCTTCTTCTGGCGCTGGATGTCTACAATCTTTGTTCTTTTCTTGTAAAACGGTCATCTGGTTTCTACCCAAATCGACCGCACGGTAATGTAATGCGAACGAACGGAATGAAAGTTGCTTTGAAATGGCACACCACGACTTCTGACCTAGATCCGACGAACAGAGCGCAACAAGATCTGACCACATAAGATCCCTTGGCCAAGCGAGGTGAGAGCATGCGATGGGCGGAATTGATCGCCGCGAGTATCCGAAGAGAGAAGAAAAAAAATTGGCCGCGGAAATTGCTTTGGTACTGACGTGGAGACCCCGCAATACTATTTCACCAATCACAATAATGCAACTAGAAATGGAAACAACTTGCAACGAGTCGCTAAAGCAAAAGAACTCAAATGATGTTAAATCACGAGCCTCTTCAACCTCCTTTGAGTGGCGCAAACAATATATTCTGGATGCTTCACCGAGCCTCAACACCTTCTTGTATACTAATTCCTATAAGAATCTATTCACTTCCGCACACGCGGGATTGTTAAAATATGCCGAAGGGATGACTTAAAAAGCACGTGCGTCCAAAGTAACTAATCTGCATTGCGAAGCAAAATGTAAGGGTAGGAACACGGGTTCCTAACATCTACGAATGGAAACCAAACCTTGAGAGGAGAAAAAATCTCCCGTGTTCGCACAAAGAGTAGGTTTAAGAAAGAACCGTGTAGAGGAAACACCGTCCTTACCTCTTTCTGAGCTCGGCTCGACCGTGGAGAGAACTTGTACCTTAGACTTGCACAAATCCCGCCTTGAAACCCCTTAGAAACTCAATCTTCTGCCGTGGCTATGTGGATGGTCATGCGTGGCTTACACCCATCTCCCATAAGGACAACATGACAAATAACTCATAATGGGTGCGATCATACCAAATTTGTGCACCGGATCCCATCGTAACTCCGCAGCTTAAGCGCTTGGGCAAGTAGTACTTGGAAGGGTGACCTCCCAGAAGTCCCATGTCGCACCATTTTTGGCCTTTACCGAGTACCTCAGAGCTCGCGCCGAGCTTTCCTCGAGCTTGCCTCCGATCTCGGCGCCGACCTCGCCTCCAAGATCGCATCGCGCTCCCCAACTTGCGTGCAATTACGGGTGACAACCATATCATGGGGTTTTAGTGTGTTTTTTTATTAAAAAAATGTTGTTGCAAAGGATAGGAAAACGCTTTCTAAAACACATTTAGTAATGGCAATTTGGGATTTGAGATGAAGGAAACGAGGATAACGGACTTGAATGGGGTCTTTGCGCTCTCTAGCAAATGGGATGGAGGAAAATGCAATTTGGGGGCCGTAATGATAAGAACTGAAATGCTTTCCCATCGAACTCCAGAAGGCGCTTGGGCCAAAAAAGGGTGACCTCCCGGAAGTCCTGTGTGTCGCACCCTTTTGAGAGTACCTCCAAGCTCGCGCCGAGCTTTCCTCGGTGCTTGCCTCCGATCTCGGCGCCGACCTCGCCTCCAAGATCGTGCGCGCTCCCCAACTTGCGTGCAATTACGGGTGACGGGTAAAAACGGGGGTTTTTAGTGTGTTTTTTTTATTTAAAAATGTTGTTGCAAGTGGATAGGAAAACGCTTTCTAAAACAAATTTAGAAAATGGCGATTTGGGATTTGAGATGAAGGAAACGAGGATAACGGACTCGAATGGGGTCTTTGGCTCAACACATGGAGGAAAATGCAATTTGGGGGCCGGATAAGAACTCGGTTTCCTCGAGGCAAAGGGGCGGAATAAGCGAGAGGAAGGTGTCGAATTTACGGAAAAAAACGAAGAGGTTATAGCCGCAGGTAATGTACGAGAGATACGGCTAAAATACCGGATTTCCTATGACTCGTGTGATTTTTAAACCCCGCCGCATCCGTGAATAGGGGCATCGCCGAGCACCCGCCAAGATCCTACACGCAGAACGAGGAAGAGAGGTCGCGAGCAAAACGACGAAGGATGATTTCTCGAAGCTTCTAGGTTGGAGATGGAGACAACCGCCCGTAACTTTCAAAGGCTACGCTGCTCTAGCTAATGCCCGTGCAAAGTTTAGGAGTGCTTGTGATTTTCCTTCTTCCGCGCTGGATGTCTTCAATCTTTGTTCTTTCCCGTAAACGGTCATCCGGTTTCTACCCGAAATCGACCGCACGGTAGCAAAATGCGAATGGAATGAAAAGTTCTTTGAAATGGCACACCCGACTTCTACCCCGTGATCCGATAACAGAGCGCAACAAGATCTAGACCACTTAAGATCCTTGGCCGGGCGAGGTGAGAGCATGTGATGCGCGGAATTGGATCGCCGCGAGTATCCGAAGAGAGAAGAAAAAAAATTGGCCGCGGAAATTGCTTTGGTACTGCACGTGAGACCTTCAACACTATTTCACCAATCACAATAATGCAACTAGAAATGAAACAACTTCAGCAACGAGTCGCTAAAGCAAAAGAACTCAAATGATGTTAAATCGCGGGCCTCTTCGAGGGGGAAACCTCCTTTGAGCAAGCGCAATACAATATATTCGTGGATGCTTCACCGAGCCTCAACACCTTCTTGTATACTAATTCTGTTGAAGAAACTACCGCTTCCCGCACACGCGGAATTGTTAAAATATGCCGAAGGGACGACTTAAAAAGCACGTGCGTCCAAAGTAACTAATCTGCTGCGAAGCAAACAAGGGGTAGAACACGGGTTCCTAACATCTACGAATGGAAACCAAACCTTGAGAGGAGAAGAAAATCTCCTGTTTTACGCACAAAGAGTAGGTTTAAGAAAGAACCGTGTAGAGGAAACACCGTCCTCGACCTCTTTCTCGGAACTCGGCTCGACCGTGGAGAGAACTTGTACCTTAGACTTGCACAAATCCCGCTTGAAACCCCTTAGAAACTCAATCTTCTCGTGGCTATGTGGGATCGGTCATGCGTGGCTTACACCCATCTCCCATAAGGACAACATGACAAACAACTCATAATGGGTGCGATCATACCAGCGTTTGTGCCAGGCACCGATCCCATCGTAACTCCGCAGCTTAAGCGCGCTTGGGCCAGAGTAGTATTGGGAAGGGTGACCTCCTGGAAGTCCCAGTGTCGCACTCTTTTTGGCCTTTACCGAGTACCTCCGAGCTCGCGCCGAGCTTTCCTGAGCTTGCCTCCGATCCGGCGCCGACCTCGCCTCCAAGATCGCATCGCGCTCCCCAACTTGTGTGCAATTACGGGTGACACCATCATGGGGGTTTTTAGTGTGTTTTTTTAAAAAAAATGTTGTTGCATGCAGTGATAGGAAAACGCTTTCTAAAACACGTTTAGTAATGGCAATTTGGGATTCGAGATGAAGGAAATGAGGATAACGGACTTGAACGGGGTCTTTGGCACTCTAGGCAAATGGATGGAGGAAAATGCATTTTGGGGGCCGTAATGATAAGAACTGGAAATTGTTTCCTTGAGGCAAAAAGGGGCGGAATAGCGAGAGGAAGAAGGTGTGTGAATTTCGGGCAAACAGGTAAAAACGAAGAGGTTATAAAGAAACCCTTAAAACATAGAAAAGGCGATTTCGAGTGATAGAAGTGGAATGGGGTCTCGATCCTCAACGCACGAAACGCGGGGACGCGGATCTCGGGGGAAAGTTTCAGGGAAAACGGAGCCGGCAGTACGAGAGATACGGCTAAAATACCGGATTTCCTATGACGTGCGATTTTTAAACCCCGCCGCATCCGTGAACAGGGGGCATCGCCGAAAGCACCCGCCGAAGATCCTACACGCGTAACGAGGAAGAGAGGTCACGAGCAAACGATGAAGGATGATTTCAAGCTTCGCTTTGAGATGGAGACAACCACCGCAACTTTCAAGGTCGCGTGGCTCTAGCTAATGCCCGTGCCAAGTTTAGGAGTGCTTGTGATTTTCCTTCTTCCGCTACTGGATGTCTGCAATCTTTGTTCTTTTCCCGTAAAACGGTCATCTAGTTTCTACCCAAAATCGACCGGCACGGTAATGAATGCGCGAACGGAATGAAAAGTTGCTTTGAAATGGCACACCCACGACTTCGCCCCGATCATCCGACGAACAGAGCGCAACAAGATCTGGACCACTTAAGATCCCTGGCCGAGCGAGGTGAGAGCATGCGATGGGCGGAATTGATCGCCGCGAGTATCTGAAGAGAGAAGAAAAAAAATTGGCCGTGGAAATTGCTTTGGTACTGGATGTGGAGACCCCGCAACGGTATTTCACCAATCACAATAATGCAACTAGAAATGGAAACAACTTTTTCGCTAAAGCAAAAGAACTCAAAATGATATTAAATCGCAGGCCTCTTCGAGGGGGAAACCTCCTTTGAGCAAGCGCAATACAATATATTCGTGGATGCTTCATTGAGCCTCAACACCTTCTTGTATACTAATTCCTATTGAAGAAACTACTGCTTCCGCACACGTGGGATTGTTAAAATATGCCGAAGGGACGACTTACAAAGCACATGCGTCCAAAGTAACTAATCACTGCAAAGCAAATAGAAGGGTAGGAACACGGGTTCCTAACATCTACGAATGGAAACCAAACCTTGAGAGGAGAAGAAAATCTTCTGTTCTGCACAAAGAGTGGGTTTAAGAAAGAACCATGTAGAGGAAACACCATCCTTAACCTCTTTCTCGAGCTCGGCTCGACCGTGGAGAGAACTTGTACCTTGACTTGCACAAATCCCGCTTCAAACCCCCTTAGAAACTCAATCTTCTCCGTGGCTATGTGGATGGTCATGTGGCTTACACCCATCTCCCATAAGGACAAAGATGACAAACAACTCATAATGGGTGCGATCATACCGCGTTTGTGCACCGGATCCCATCGTAACTCCGCAGCTTAAGCGCGCTTGGGCCAAAGTAGTACTGGGATGGGTGACCTCCCGAGAAGTCCCGTGTCGCACCCTTTTGGCCTTTACCGAGTACCTCCGAGCTCGCACCGAGCTTTTCTCGACCTCGCCTCCCATCCGCGCCGACCTCGCCTCCAAGATCGCATCGCGCTCCCCAACTTGCGTGCAATTACGGTGACAAATGCCATGGGGGTTTTTAATGTGTTTTTTTATTAAAAAAAAATTGTTGCAGTAAGGATAGGAAAACGCCTTCTAAAACACGTTTAGTAATGGCGCTTTGGGATTTGAGATGAAGGAAACGAGGATAACGGACTTGAACGGGTCTTTAGCGCTCTCTAGCAAATGGATGGAGGAAAAATGCAATTTGGGGGCCGTAATGATAAGAACTGAAATTGTTTCCTTGAGGCAAAAAGGGCGGAATAGCGAGAGGAAGAAGGTGTGCGAATTTCTGGGCAACGGGTAAAAACGAAGAGGTTATAAAGAAACCCTTAAAACATAGAAAATGGCGATTTCGAGTGATAGAAGTGGAATCGGGTCTCGGATCCTCAACGCACGAAACGCGGGGACGGGGATCTCGGGTGTTCCGGGAAAGTTTCAGGGAAAATGGAGCCAGTGTACGAGAGATACGGCTAAAATACCGGATTTCCTATGACTCGTGCGATTTTTAAACCCTGGCCGCATCCGTGAACAGGGGCATCGTCGAGCACCCGCCGAAGATCCTACACGCAGAACGAGGAAGAGAGGTCGCGAGCAAACGACGAAGGATGATTTCTGAGGCTTCTGGTTTGGAGATGGAGACAACCGCCTGCAACTTTCAAGGCTGCCTGGCTCTAGCTAATGCCCGTGCCAAGTTTAGGAGTGCTTGCGATTTTCCTTCTTCTGGCGCTGGATGTCTGCAATCTTTGTTCTTTTCCTGTAAAACGGTCATCTGGTTTCTACCCGAAATCGACTGGCACGGTAACAGAATGCGAACGGAATGCAAAGTTGCTGGAAACGGCACAGCCCACGACTTCTATCCCGATCCGACGAACAGAGCGCAACAAGATCCGACCACTTAAGATCCCTTGGTCGGGCGAGGTGAGAGCATGCGATGGGGGCGGAATTGATCGCCTCGAGTATCTCAAGAGAGAAGAAAAAAATTGGCCGCGAAATTGCTTTGGTACTGACGTGGAGACCCCGCAACGGTATTTCACCAATCACAATAATGCAACTAGAAATGGAAACAACTTCAACGAGTCGCTAAAGCAAAAGAACTTGAAATGATGTTAAATCGCGGCCTCTTCGAGGGGGCAACCTCCTTTGAGCAAGCGCAATACAATATATTCGTGGATGCTTCACCGAGCCTCAACACCTTCTCGTATACTAATTCCCGTTGAAGAAACTACCGCTTCCCGCACACGCGGATTGTTAAAATATGCCGAAGGGACGACTTACAAAGCACGTGCGTCCGAAGTAACTAATCACCGCGAAGCAAACGGAAGGGTAGGAACACGGGTTCCTAACATCTACGAACGGAAACCAAACCTTGAGAGGAGAAGAAAATCTTCTTTTCTCGCAAAAGAGTAGGTTTAAGAAAGAACCGTGTAGAGGAAACACCGTCCTTGACCTCTTTCTCGAGCTCGGCTCGACCATGGAGAGAACTTGTACCTTAGACTTGCACAAATCCCGTCTCAAACCCGCTTAGAAACTCAATCTTCGCCGTGGCTATGTGGATGGTCATGCGGTGGCTTACACCCATCTCCCATAAGGACAAAGATGACAAACAACTCATAACGGGTGCGATCATACCAGCGTTTGGCACCGGATCCCATCGTAACTCCGCAGCTTAAGCGCGCTTGGGCCGAGTAGTACTGGGATGGGTGACCTCCCGGAAGTCCTTGTGTCGCACTTTTTGGCCTTTACCGAGTACCTCCGAGCTCGCGCCGAGCTTTCCTGACATCGCTCCGATCCGGGCCGACCTCGCCTCCCAAGATCGCATCGCGCCCCCAACTTGCGTGCAATTACGGGTGACACCTATCATGGGGGTTTTTAGTGTGTTTTTTTATTAAAAAAATGTCACAGAAAGGATAGGAAAACGCCTTCTAAAACACGTTTAGTAATGGCAATTTGGGATTTGAGATGAAGGAAACGAGGATAACGGACTTGACGCGAAATGATCGCGCTCTAGCAAATTGGGATGGAGGAAAATGCAATTTGGGGGCCGTAATGATAAGAACTGAAATTGTTTCTCGAGGCGAAAAGGGGCGGAATAGCGAGAGGAAGAAGGTGTGCGAATTTCGGCAAAACGGGTAAAAACGAAGAGGTTATAAAGAAACCCTTAAAACATAGAAAATGGCGATTTCGAGTGATAGAAGTGGAATCGGGTCTCGATCCTCAACGCACGAAACGCGGGGACGGGATCTCGGTGTTCCGGAAAGCTTTCAGGAAAACGGAGCCGGGTACGAGAGATACGGCTAAAATACCGGATTTCCTATGACTCGTGCGATTTTTAAACCCCGCCGCATCCGTGAACAGGGGCATCGCCGAGCACCCGCCGAAGATCCTACACGCAGTAACGAGGAAGAGAGGTCGCGAGCAAACGATGAAGGATGATTTCTCAAGCTTCGGTTTGGAGATGGAGACAACCGCCCGCAACTTTCAAGGCCGCCCGGCTCTAGCTAATGCCCGTGCCAAGTTTAGGAGTGCTTGTGATTTTCCTTCTTTTCGCGCCTGGATGTCTGCAATCTTTGTTCTTTTCCCGTAAAACGGTCATCCGGTTTCTACCCAAATCGACCGCACGGTAATGTAATGCGAACGGAATGCAAAGTTGCTGAAACGGCACACCATTTACTTCGCCCTAGATCCGACAACAGAGCGCAACAAGATCCGGACCACTTAAGATCCCTTGGCCGGCGAGGTGAGAGCATGCGATGGGCGGAATTGATCGCCACGAGTATCTCAAGAGAGAAGAAAAAAAAAAATTGGCCGCGAAATTGCTTTGGTACTGACGTGGAGACCCCGCAACGGTATTTCACCAATCACAATAATGCAACTAGAAATGGAAACAACTTCAACGAGTCGCTAAAGCAAAAGAACTCAAATGATGTTAAATCGCGGGCCTCTTCGAGGGGGCAACCTCCTTTAGCAAGCGCAATACAATATATTCGTGGATGCTTCACCGAGCCTCAACACCTTCTTGTATACTAATTCCCGTTGAAGAAACTACCGCTTCCCACACACGCGGGATTGTTAAAATATGCCGAAGGGACGACTTACAAAGCACGCGCGTCCAAGTAACTAATGCCGCGAAGCAAACAAAGGGTAGGAACACGGGTTCCTAACATCTACGAACGGAAACCAAACCTTGAGAGGAGAAGAAAATCTCCCGTTTCGCACAAAGAGTAGGTTTAAGAAAGAACCGTGTAGAGGAAACACCGTCCCTCGACCTCTTTCTCGAGCTCGGCTCGACCGTGGAGAGAACTTGTACCTTAGACTTGCACAAATCCCGCCTCAAACCCCTTAGAAACTCAATCTTCTGCCGTGGCTATGTGGATGGTCATGCGGTGGCTTACACCCATCTCCCATAAGGACAAAGATGACAAACAACTCATAACGGGTGCGATCATACATGCGTTTGTGCACCGGATCCCATCGTAACTCCGCAGTTAAGCGCGCTTGGGCTGAGTAGTACCGGGATGGGTGACCTCCCGGGAAGTCCCGTGTCGCACCCTTTTGGCCTTTACCGAGTACCTCCGAGCTCGCGCCGAGCTTTCCTCGACCTCGCTCCCGATCCGGCGCCGACCTCGCCTCCAAGATCGCATCGCGCCCCCAACTTGCGTGCAATTACGGGGGACAAATATCAAGGGGGGGTTTTTAGTGTGTTTTTTTATTAAAAAAATGCGTTGCAAAGGATAGGAAAACGCTTTCTAAAACACGTTTAGTAATGGCAATTTGGGATTTGAGATGAAGGAAACGAGGATAACGGACTTTCAACGGGTCTTTGCGCGCTCTCAATGCCCGTGCCAAGATGGAGGAAAATGCAATTTGGGGGCCGTAATGATAAGAACTCGGAAATTGTTTCTCGAGGCAAAAAGGGGCGGAATAATGAGAGGAAGAATGTGTGCGACTTTCGGCAACCGGGTAAAAACGGAAGAGGTTACAACAAACTCTAAAACATAGAAAATGGCGATTTCGGAGTGATAGAAGTGGAATCGGGTCTCGATCCTCAACGCACGAAACGCGGGACGGGATCTCGGTGTTCGGAAAGTTTCAAGGAAAACGGAGCCGGGTACGAGAGATACGGCTAAAATACCGGATTTCCTATGACTCGTGGCGATTTTTAAACCGTGGCGCCGCATCCGTGAACATGGGCATCGCCGAGCACCCGCCGAAGATCCTACACGCAGTAACGAGGAAGAGAGGTCGCGAGCAAACGACGAAGGATGATTTCGCTAAGGCTTCCGGGAACTTGAGATGGAGACAACCGCCCGCAACTTTCAAGGCCGCCTCGGCTCTAGCTAATGCCCGTGCTACAAGTTTAGGAGTGCTTGCGATTTTCCTTCATCTCTGCGCCGGATGTCAACAATCTTTGTTCTTTCCCGTAAAACGGTCATCCGGTTTCTACCCAAATCGACCGCACGGTAAATGTAAACGGAATGCAAAGTTGCGGAAACGACACAAAGCACGCCTCCAATCCGACGAATGTGAGCGCAACAAGATCTGAACAAAGATCCTGGCCAAGCGAATCTCGATGGGCGGAATTGATCGCCGCGAGTATCCGAAGAGAGAAGAAGAAAATCTCCGCGAAATTGCTTTAAGAAAGACTGCAGACGTGAGACCCCGCAAATGGTATTTCACCAATCACAAGAATGCAACTAGAAATGGAAACAACTTCACCTTAGAGTCGCTAAAGCAAAAGAACTCGAAATGATGTTAAATCGCGGGCCTTCGAGGGGGCAACCTCCTTTGGGCAAGCGCAATACAATATATTCGTGGATGCTTCACCGAGCCTCAACACCTTCTCATACTAATTCCCGTCAAGAAACTACCGCTTCCGCACACGCGGATTGTTAAAATATGCCGAAGGGACGACTTACAAAGCACGCGCGTCCAAGTAACTAATCCGCGCAAGCAAATGTATGGGTAGGAACACGGGTTCCTAACATATACGAACGGAAACCAAACCTTTGAGAGGAGAAGAAAATCCCCGCTCTGCACAAAGAGTAGTAGTTAAGAAAGAACCAGTAGAGGAAACACCGTCCTTGACCTCTTTCTGAGCTCGGCTCGACCGTGGAGAGAACTTGTACCTTAGACTTTTCCCGCCTCAAACCCCTTAGAAACTCAATCTTCTCGCCGTGGCTATGTGGATGGTCATGGTGGCTTACACCCATCTCCCATAAGGACAAAGATGACAAACAACTAATAATCGGGTGCGATCATACCACGCTTGTGCACCGGATCCCACTGTAACTCCGCAGCTTAAGCACGCTTGGGCTAGAGTAGTACTGGGATGGGTGACCTCCGGGAAGTCCCAAGAGTCGCACCCTTTTTGGCCTTTACCGAGTACCTTCGAGCTCGCGCCGAGCTTCCTGACCTCGCCTCCGATCCGGCGCCGACCTCGCCCAAGATCGCATCGCGCCTCCCCAACTCGCGTGCAATTACGGGTGACAAATATCATGGGGGGTTTTAGAGTGTTTTTTTAATAAAAAAATGCCACAGCATAGTGGATAGGAAAACGCTTTCTAAAACACGTTAGTAATGGCAATTTGGGATTTGAGATGAAGGAAACGAGGATAACGGACTTGAACGGGTCTTTGGCGCTCTCTAGCGCAATGGGATGGAGGAAAATGCAATTTGGGGGTCGAATGATAAGAACTCGAAATTGTTTCCTTGAGGCAAAAAGGGCGAATAGCGAGAGGAAGAAGGTGCGCGAATTTCGGGCAACCGGTAAAAACGAAGAGGTTATAAAGAAACCCTTAAAACATAGAAAATGGCGATTTCGAGCGATAAGTGGAATCGGGTCTCGATCCTCAACGCACGAAACGCGGGACGGGATCTCGGTGTTCTCGGGAAAGCTTTCAGGGAAAACGGAGCCAAACTGTACGAGAGATACGGCTAAAATACCGGATTTCCTAGACGTGCGATTTTAAACCCCGCCGCATCCGTGAACAGGGGCATCGCCGAGCACCCACCGAAGATCCTACACGCAGAACGAGGAAGAGAGGTCGCGAGCAAACGATGAAGGATGATTTCTCAAGCTTCTGGTTTGGAGATGGAGACAACCGCCCGCAACTTTCAAGGCCGCCCGGCTCTAGCTAATGCCCGTGCAAGTTTAGGAGTGCTTGCGATTTTCCTTCTTCTAAAGCGCTGGATGTCTCGCAATCTTTGTTCTTTTCCCGTAAACGGTCATCCGGTTTCTACCCAAATCGACCGCACGGTAATGTAATGCGAACGGAATGCAAAGTTGCTGGAAACGACACAACACACGACTTCGCCTGTATCCGACGAACAGAGCGCAACAAGATCTGACCACTTAAGATCCCTGGCCGGCGAGGTGAGAGCATGCGATGGGCGGAATTGATCGCCGCGAGTATCCGAAGAGAGAAGAAAAAAAATTGGCCGCGGAAATTGCTTTGGTACCAGACGTGGAGACCCTGCAACGGTATTTCACCAATCACAATAATGCAACTAGAAATGGAAACAACTTGCAACGAGTCGCTAAAGCAAAAGAACTCGAAATGATGTTAAATCGCGGGCCTCTTCGAGGGGGCAACCTCCTTTGAGCAAGCGCAATACAATATATTCGTGGATGCTTCACTGAGCCTCAACACCTTCTTGTATACTAATTCCTGTTGAAGAAACTACCGCTTCCCGCACACGCGGGATTGTTAAAATATGCCGAAGGGACGACTTACAAAGCACGCGCGTCCGAAGTAACTAATCTGCTGCGAAGCAAACAGAAGGGTAGGAACACGGGTTCCTAACATCTACGAACGGAAACCAAACCTTGAGAGGAGAAGAAAATCTCCTCGCTCGCACAAAGAGTAGGTTTAAGAAAGAACCGTGTAGAGGAAACACCGTCCTTACCTCTTTCTCTGAGCTCGGCTCGACCGTGGAGAGAACTTGTACCTTAGACTTGCACAAATCCCGCCTCCGAAACCCCCTAGAAACTCAATCTTCTCGCCGTGGCTATGTGGATGGTCATGTGGCTTACACCCATCTCCCATAAGGACAAAGATGACAAACAACTCATAATCAAAAGGTGCGATCATACCAACGCTTGTGCACCGGATCCCATCGTAACTCCGCAGCTTAAGCGCGCTTGGGCCGCAGTAGTATACTGGATGGGTGACCTCCCGAAAGTCTTGGTGTCGCACCCTTTTGGCCTTTACCGAGTACCCCGAGCTCGCGCCGAGCTTTCTCTGACTCTCCGATCCGGCGCCGACCTCGCCTCCAAGATCGCATCGCGCTCCCCAACTTGCGTGCAATTACGGGTGACATCCATCATGGGGGGTTTTTAGTGTGTTTTTTTATTAAAAAAATGTCATGCAGAAGGATAGGAAAACGCTTTCTAAAACACGTTTAGTAATGGCAATTTGGGATTTGAGATGAAGGAAACGAGGATAACGGACTTGAACGGGTCTTTGCGCTCTCTAGGTGGTGGGATGGAGGAAAATGCAATTTGGGGGCCGTAATGATAAGAACTGAAATTGTTTCCTTGAGGCAAAAAGGGGCGGAATAGCGAGAGAGGAAGAAGGTGTGCGAATTTCGGGCAACCGGTAAAAACGAAGAGGTTATAAAAACCCTTAAAACATAGAAAATGGCGATTTCGAGTGATAGAAGTGGAATCGGGTCTCGATCCTCAACGCACGAAACGCTGGGACGGGATCTCGGGTGTTCCGAAAGTTTCAGGAAAACGAGCTGAAGCAGTACGTACGAGATACGGCTAAAATACCGGATTTCCTATGACTCGTGCGATTTTTAAACCCCGGCCGCATCCGTGAACAGGGGCATCGCCGAGCACCCGCCAAGATCCTACACGCAGAACGAGGAAGAGAGGTCGCGAGCAAACGATTTAAGGATGATTTCTCAAGCTTCTGGTTTGAGATGGAGACAACCGCCGCAACTTTCAAGGCCGCCTCGGCTCTAGCTAATGCCCGTGCTGTTTAGGAGTGCTTGCGATTTTCCTTCTTCTCGCGCCGGATGTCTCGTAATCTTTGTTCTTTTCCCAGTAACGGTCATCCGGTTTCTACCCGAAATCGACCGGCACGGTAAATGAAATGCGAACGGAATGCAAAGTTGCTTAGAAACGGCACACCACGACTTCGCCTGATCCGACGAACAGAGCGCAACAAGATCTGACCACTTAAGATCCCTGGCGGGCGAGGGAGGTGAGAGCATGCGATGGGCGGAATTGATCGCCGCGAGTATCCAAGAGAGAAGAAAAAAAATTGGCCGCGGAAATTGCTTTGGTACTGCAGACGTGAGACCCCGCAACGGTATTTCACCAATCACAAGAATGCAACTAGAAATGGAAACAACTTGCAACGAGTCGCTAAAGCAAAAGAACTCGAAATGATGTTAAATCGCGGCCTCTTCGAGGGGCAACCTCCTTTGAGCAAGCGCAATACAATATATTCGTGGATGCTTCACCGAGCCTCAACACCTTCTTGTATACTAATTCCCGCTCAAGAAACTACCGCTTCCCGCACACGCGGATTGTTAAAATATGCCGAAGGGACGACTTACAAAGCACGCGCGTCCGAAGTAACTAATCATGCCAAGCAAACGTATGGGTAGGAACACGGGTTCCTAACATCTACGAACGGAAACCAAACCTTGAGAGGAGAAGAAAATCCCCTGCTCGCATAAAGAGTAGGTTTAAGAAAGAACCGCAGAGGAAACACCGTCCTCGACCTCTTTCTGAGCTCTGGCTCGACCGTGGAGAGAACTTGTACCTTAGACTTGCACAAATCCCGTCTCGAAACCCCTTAGAAACTCAATCTTCTCGCCGTGGCTATGTGGATGGTCATGTGGCTTACACCCATCTCCCATAAGGACAAAGATGACAAACAACTCATAACGGGTGCGATCATACCAGCAAGCCAGGCACCGGATCCCATCGTAACTCCGCAGCTTAAGCGCGCTTGGGCCAGTAGTACTCGGGATGGGTGACCTCCTCGAAGTCCCGTGTCGCACCCTTTTGGCCTTTACCGAGTACCTCCGAGCTCGCACCGAGCTTCCTCGACCTCGCCTCCGATCCGGCGCCGACTCTCGCCTCCAAGATCGCATCGCGCTCCCCAACTTGCGTGACAATTACGGGCGACAAATATCATTGGGGGTTTTTAGAGTGTTTTTTTATTAAAAAAATGTTGTTGCAAGTGATAGGAAAACGCTTTCTAAAACACGTTTAGTAATGGCAATTTGGGATTTGAGATGAAGGAAACGAGGATAACGGACTCAACGGGGTCTTTGCGCCTCTAAGCAAATGGGATGGAGGAAAATGCAATTTGGGGGCCGTAATGATAAGAATCGGAAATTGTTTCCTCGAGGCAAAAAGGGGCGAATAATGAGAGGAAGAAGGTGTGCGAATTTCTTCTGGGCAACCGGGTAAAAACGAAGAGGTTATAAAGAAACCCTTAAAACATAGAAAATGGCGATTTCGAGTGATAGAAGTGGAATCGGGTCTCGATCCTCAACGCACGAAACGCTGGGACGGGATCTCGGTGTTCCGGAAAGCTTTCAGGAAAACGGAGCCAGCAGTACGAGAGATACGGCTAAAATACCGGATTTCCTATGACTCGTATGTGATTTTTAAACCCCGCCGCATCCGTGAACAGGGGCATCGTCGAGCACCCGCCAAGATCCTACACGCAGTAACGAGGAAGAGAGGTCGCGAGCAAACGACGAAGGATGATTTCTCGAAGCTTCTGGTTTGAGATGGAGACAACCGCCCGCAACTTTCAAGGCTGCCTGGCTCTAGCTAATGCCCGTGCCAAGTTTAGGAGTGCTTGCGATTTTCCTTCTTCTCGCTGATGCTCGCAATCTTTGTTCTTTTCCCGTAAACGGTCATCCGGTTTCTACCCGAAATCGACCGCACGGTAATGTAATGCGAACGGAATGCAAAGTTGCTGGAAACGGCACAGCCCACGACTTCTGCCCAGATCTGACGAACAGAGCGCAACAAGATCTGGACCACTTAAGATCCCGGTCGGGCGAGGTGAGAGCATGCGATGGGCGGAATTGATCGCCGCGAGTATCCAAGAGAGAAGAAAAAAAATTGGCCGCGGAAATTGCTTTGGTACTGACGTGGAGACCCCAACGGTATTTCACCAATCACAAGAATGCAACTAGAAATGGAAACAACTTCGCAACGAGTCGCTAAAGCAAAAGAACTCAAATGATGTTAAATCGCGGCCTCTTCGAGGGGGCAACCTCCTTTGAGCGAGCGCAATACAATATATTCGTGGATGCTTCACCGAGCCTCAACACCTTCTTGTATACTAATTCCGCTTGAAGAAACTTCACCGCTTCGCACACGCGGATTGTTAAAATATGCCGAAGGGACGACTTACAAAGCACGCGCGTCCAAGTAACTAATCTGCCGCGAAGCAAACAAGGGTAGGAACACGGGTTCCTAACATCTACGAACGGAAACCAAACCTTGAGAGGAGAAGAAAATCTCCTCGTTTCGCACAAAGAGTAGGTTTAAGAAAGAACCGTGTAGAGGAAACACCGTCCTCGACCTCTTTCTGAGCTCACTCGACCGTGGAGAGAACTTGTACCTTAGACTTGCACAAATCCCGTCCCAAACCCCCTTAGAAACTCAATCTTCTGCGTGGCTATGTGGATGGTCGGTGGCTTACACCCATCTCCCATAAGGACAAAGATGACAAACAACTCAATAACGGGTGCGATCATACCAGCGTTTGTGCACCGGATCCCATCGTAACTCCGCAGCTTAAGCGCGCTTGGGCCAGTGTAGTAGTACTGGGATGGGTGACCTCCTCGGGAAGTCCCTGTCGCACCCTTTTTGGCCTTTACCGAGTACCTCCGAGCTCGCACCGAGCTTTCCTCGACTCGCCTCCGATCCGGCGCCGACCTCGCCTCCAAGATCGCATCGCGCCCCCCAACTTGCGTGCAATTACGGGTGACAAATGGTCATGGGGGTTTTTAGAGTGTTTTTTTATTAAAAAAATGTTGTCATAAAGGATAGGAAAACGCTTTCTAAAACACGTTTAGTAATGGCAATTTGGGATTTGAGATGAAGGAAACGAGGATAACGGACTTGAACGGGTCTTTGGCGCGCTCAGCAAATGGGATGGAGGAAAATGCAATTTGGGGGCCGAATGATAAGAACTCGAAATTGTTTCCTCGAGGCAAAAAGGGGCTAATAATGAGAGGAAGAAGGTGTGCGAATTTCGGGCAACCGGTAAAAACGAAGAGGTTATAAAGAAACCCTTAAAACATAGAAAATGGCGATTTCGAGTGATAGAAGTGGAATCGGTCTCGATCCTCAACGCACGAAACGCTGGGACGGGATCTCGGTGTTCCGAAAGTTTCAGGAAAACGGAGCCGGTAATGTACGAGAGATACGGCTAAAATACCGATTTCCTATGACTCGTGCGATTTTTAAACCCCGCCGCATCCGTGAACAGGGCATCGCCGAGCACCCGCCAAGATCCTACACGCAGAACGAGGAAGAGAGGTCGCGAGCAAACGACGAAGGATGATTTCTCAAGCTTCGGGTTTGGAGATGGAGACAACCGCCCGCAACTTTCAAGGCCGCCTCGGCTCTAGCTAATGCCCGTGCTGTTTAGGAGTGCTTGCGATTTTCCTTCTTCTCTACTGCCGATGTCTCGCAATCTTTGTTCTTTTCCCGTAAACGGTCATCCGGTTTCTACCCGAAATCGACCGCACGGTAAATGTAATGCGAACGGAATGCAAAGTTGTTGAAACGGCACACACCACGACTTCGCCTCCCAGATCCGACGAAGAGCGCAACAAGATCTGACCACTTAAGATCCCTTGGCCGGGCGAGGTGAGAGCATGCGATGGGCGGAATTGATCGCCGCGAGTATCCGAAGAGAGAAGAAAAAAAAAAATTGGCCGCGGAAATTGCTTTGGTACTGACGTGGAGACCCCGCAACGGTATTTCACCAATCACAAGAATGCAACTAGAAATGGAAACAACTTCGCAACGAGTCGCTAAAGCAAAAGAACTCGAAATGATGTTAAATCGCGGCCTCTTCGAGGGGGCAACCTCCTTTGAGCGAGCGCAATACAATATATTCGTGGATGCTTCACCGAGCCTCAACACCTTCTTGTATACTAATTCCCCGTTGAAGAAACTACCGCTTCCCGCACACGCGGATTGTTAAAATATGCCGAAGGGACGACTTACAAAGCACGCGCGTCCAAGTAACTAATCAATGCTAAGCAAACAGAAGGGTAGGAACACGGGTTCCTAACATCTACGAACGGAAACCAAACCTTGAGAGGAGAAGAAAATCTCCCGTTTCGCACAAAGAGTAGGTTTAAGAAAGAACCGTGTAGAGGGAAACACCGCCTGACCTCTTTCTGAGCTCGGGACTCGACCGTGGAGAGAACTTGTACCTTAGACTTGCACAAATCCCGTCCCGAAACCCCTTAGAAACTCAATCTTCTCGTCGTGGCTATGTGGATGGTCATGCGGTGGCTTACACCCATCTCCCATAAGGACAAAGCATGACAAACAACTCATAACGGGTGCGATCATACCAACAAGCCAGGCAACGGATCCCATCGTAACTCGCAGCTTAAGCGCTTGGCCAGTAGAGTAGTACCGGATGGGTGACCTCCTGGAAGTCCCGTGTCGCACCCTTTTTGGCCTTTACCGAGTACCTCCGAGCTCGAGCCGAGCTTCCTGACTCTCGCCTCCGATCCGGCGCCGACTCGCCTCCAAGATCGCATCGCGCTCCCCAACTTGCGTGCAATTACGGGTGACACCTATCATGGGGTTTTTAGTGTGTTTTTTTATTAAAAAAATGTCATGTTGCATAAAGGATAGGAAAACGCTTTCTAAAACACGCTTTAGTAATGGCAATTTGGGATTTGAGATGAAGGAAACGAGGATAACGGACTTCAACGGGTCTTCGGCGCTCTCTAGCACTAGGATGGAGGAAAATGCAATTTGGGGGCCGAATGATAAGAACTTTTCCCAATTGTTTCCTCGAGGCAAAAAGGGGCGGAATAGCGAGAGGAAGAAGGTGTGCGACTTTCGGGCAACCGGTAAAAACGAAGAGGTTATAAAGAAACCCTTAAAACATAGAAAATGGCGATTTCGAGTGATAGAAGTGGAATCGGGTCTCGATCCTCAACGCACGAAACGCGGGGACGGGATCTCGGTGTTCCGAAAGTTTCGGGGAAAACGGAGCCAGCAGTACGAGATACGCTAAAATACCGGATTTCCTATGACTCGTGGCGATTTTTAAACCCCGCCGCATCCGTGAACAGGGGCATCGCCGAGCACCCGCCGAAGATCCTACACGCAGAACAAGGAAGAGAGGTCACGAGCAAACGACGAAGGATGATTTCGAGCTTCGGTTTGGAGATGGAGACAACCGCCCGCAACTTTCAAGGCCGCCTGCTCTAGCTAATGCCCGTGCTGTTTAGGAGTGCTTGCGATTTTCCTTCTTCTCGCGCTGGATGTCTCGCAATCTTTGTTCTTTTCCTTTAAACGGTCATCCGGTTTCTACCCGAAATCGACCGGCACGCCTTTTAAAACGGAATGCAAAGTCCGGTTCCTTTAAATGCCCAGATCCGACGAACAGAGCGCAACAAGATCTGACCACTTAAGATCCTTGCACGCGAGGTGAGAGTCCGATGGGCGGAATAAGTATCCGAAGAGAGAAGAAAAAAAATTGGCCGCTGAAATTGCTTTGGTACCAGACGTGAGACCCCCGCAAGATTTCACCAATCACAAGAATGCAACTAGAAATGGAACAACTGTTCCTAACATCTACGAAAAGAACTCAAATGATGTTAAATCGCGGCCTCTTCGAGGGGGCAACTCCTTTGAGAGCGAGAACAAATATTCTCACCGAGCCTCAACACCTTCTTGTATACTAATTCAAGAAACTACCGCTTCCCGCAAGCGGGAGTTAAAATATGCCAAGGACGACTTAAAAGAAATAACCGCCAGTAGTAGGGTAAACACCGTTCCTAACATCTTTCGAACGGAAACTCCTTGAGAGGAGAAGAAAATCTCCTGCTCGCACAAAGAGTAGAGAACTTAGAGGAAACACTTAGACTTCTTTCTGAGCACAAACCGTGAGAGAACTCCCTTAGACTCGCACAAATCCCGTCCCGAAACCCCTTAGAAACTCAATCTTCTCTGTCCGTGGCTATGTGGATGGTCATGCGGTGGCTTACACCCATCTCCCATAAGGACAAAGATGACAAACAACTCATAACGGGTGCGATCATACCAAAGCTGCCAGGCACCGGATCCCATCGTAACTCCGCAGCTTAAGCGCGCTTGGGCCGAGTAGCACTCTGGGATGGGTGACCTCCCGGAAAGTCCCGTGTCGCACCCTTTTTGGCCTTTACCGAGTACCTCCGAGCTCGCGCCGAGCTCTCCTGACCTCGCCTCCGATCCGGCGCCGACTCGCCTCCAAGATCGCATCGCGCTCCCCAACTTGCGTAAATTACGGGGTGACAAACTATCATGGGGTTTTTAGAGTGTTTTTTATTAAAAAAATGTTGTCATTAGCAAAGTGATAGGAAAACGCTTTCTAAAACACGTTTAGTAATGGCAATTTGGGATTTGAGATGAAGGAAACGAGGATAACGGACTTCAACGGGTCTTTCGCGCTCTCTAGCAAATGGGATGGAGGAAAATGCAATTTGGGGGCCGAATGATAAGAACTGGAAATTGTTTCCTCGAGGCAAAAAGGGGCTAATAACGAGAGGAAGAAGGTGTGCGAATTTCTGGCAACCGGGTAAAAACGAAGAGGTTATAAAGAAACCCTTAAAACATAGAAAATGGCGATTTCGAGTGATAGAAGTGGAATCGGTCTCGATCCTCAACGCACGAAACGCTGGGACGGGATCTCGGTGTTCCGGAAAGCTTCAGGAAAACGGAGCCAACAGACGAGAGATACGGCTAAAATACCGGATTTCCTATGACTCGTGCGATTTTTAAACCCCGCCGCATCCGTGAACAGGGGGGCATCGCCGAGCACCCGCCAAGATCCTACACGCAGAACGAGGAAGAGAGGTCGCGAGCAAACGACGAAGGATGATTTCTCGAGCTTCGGTTTGAGATGGAGACAACCGCCGCAACTTTCAAGGCCGCCTCGGCTCTAGCTAATGCCCGTGCCAAGTTTAGGAGTGCTTGCGATTTTCCTTCTTCTGCGCGCTGGATGTCTCGCAATCTTTGTTCTTTTCCCGTAAACGGTCATCCGGTTTCTACCCGAAATCGACCGGCACGGTAATGTAATGCGAACGGAATGCAAAGTTGCGAAACGGCACAACCCACGACTTCTCGCCTCGATCCGACGAACAGAGCGCAACAAGATCTGACCACTTAAGATCCCTTGGCCGCGAGGTGAGAGCATGCGATGGGCGGAATTGATCGCCGCGAGTATCCAAGAGAGAAGAAAAAAAAATTGGCCGCGGAAATTGCTTGGTACTGCACGTGGAGACCCCGCAACGGTATTTCACCAATCACAAGAATGCAACTAGAAATGGAAACAACTTGCAACGAGTCGCTAAAGCAAAAGAACTCGAAATGATGTTAAATCGCTGGCCTCTTCGAGGGGGCAACCTCCTTTGAGCAAGCGCAATACAATATATTCGTGGATGCTTCACCGAGCCTCAACACCTTCTTGTATACTAATTCCCGTTGAAGAAACTACCGCTTCCCGCACACGCGGATTGTTAAAATATGCCAAGGGACGACTTACAAAGCACGCGCCCAAGTAACTAATCTTCTCGCTAAGCAAATGTAAGGGTAGGAACACGGGTTCCTAACATCTACGAACGGAAACCAAACCTTGAGAGGAGAAGAAAATCTCCCGTTCGCACAAAGAGTAGGTTTAAGAAAGAACCGTGTAGAGGAAACACCGTCCTCGACCTCTTTCTGAGCTCGGCTCGACCGTGAGAGAACTTGTACCTTAGACTTGCACAAATCCCGTCCCGAAACCCCTTAGAAACTCAATCTTCTCGCCGTGGCTATGTGGATGGTCATGCGGTGGCTTACACCCATCTCCCATAAGGACAAAGATGACAAACAACTCATAACGGGTGCGATCATACCAATAGCCAGGCACCGGATCCCATCGTAACTCCGCAGCTTAAGCGCGCTGGCTGCAGTAGTACTCGGATGGGTGACCTCCCGAAGTCCTGTCGCACCCTTTTTGGCCTTTACCGAGTACCTCCGAGCTCGCGCCGAGCTTCCTCGACTCGCCTCCGATCCGCGCCGACCTCGCCTCCAAGATCGCATCGCGCTCCCCAACTTGCGTGCAATTACGGTGACAAATGATCATGGGGTTTTTAGAGTGTTTTTTTATTAAAAAAATGTTGTTGCAAAAGTGATAGGAAAACGCTTTCTAAAACACGTTTAGTAATGGCAATTTGGGATTTGAGATGAAGGAAACGAGGATAACGGACTTGAACGGGTCTTCGCGCTTCTAGCAAACTGGATGGAGGAAAATGCAATTTGGGGGCCGAATGATAAGAACTGAAATTGTTTCCTCGAGGCAAAAAGGGGCGAATAGCGAGAGGAAGAAGGTGTGCGACTTTCTGGGCAACCGGGTAAAAACGAAGAGGTTATAAAGAAACCCTTAAAACATAGAAAATGGCGATTTCGTGAGTGATAGAAGTGGAATCGGTCTCGATCCTCAACGCACGAAACGCGGGGACGGGGATCTCGGGTGTTCCGGGAAAGCTTCAGGGAAAACGGAGCCAGTGTACGAGAGATACGGCTAAAATACCGGATTTCCTATGACTCGTGCGATTTTTAAACCCTGGCCGCATCCGTGAACAGGGGCATCGTCGAGCACCCGCCGAAGATCCTACACGCAGAACGAGGAAGAGAGGTCGCGAGCAAACGACGAAGGATGATTTCTGAAGCTTCTGGTTTGGAGATGGAGACAACCGCCTGCAACTTTCAAGGCCGCCTCGGCTCTAGCTAATGCCCGTGCTAAGTTTAGGAGTGCTTGCGATTTTCCTTCTTCTCGCGCCGGATGTCCGCAATCTTTGTTCTTTTCTCGTAAACGGCCATCCGGTTTCTACCCAAATCGACTCACGGCAATGTAATGCGAACGGAATGCAAAGTTGCTGAAACGGCACACCCACGACTTCGCCCCGATCCGACGAACAGAGCGCAACAAGATCTGACCACTTAAGATCCCGGCCGGCGAGGTGAGAGTACGCATGCGATGGGCGGAATTGATCGCCGCGAGTATCCAAGAGAGAGAAGAAAAAAATTGGCCGCGGAAATTGCTTTGGGTACGTGACGTGGAGACCCCGCAACGTATTTCACCAATCACAAGAATGCAACTAGAAATGGAAACAACTTACAACGAGTCGCTAAAGCAAAAGAACTCGAAATGATGTTAAATCGCGGCCTCTTCGAGGGGGCAACCTCCTTTGAGCGAGCGCAATACAATATATTCGTGGATGCTTCACCGAGCCTCAACACCTTCTTGTATACTAATTCCCGTTGAAGAAACTACCGCTTCCCGCACACGCGGATTGTTAAAATATGCCAAGGGACGACTTACAAAGCACGCGCGGCCAAGTAACTAATCACTGCGAAGCAAATGTATGGTAGGAACACGGGTTCCTAACATCTACGAACGGAAACCAAACCTTGAGAGGAGAAGAAAATCTCCCGTTTCGCACAAAGAGTAGGTTTAAGAAAGAACCGTGTAGAGGAAACACCGTCTCGACCTCTTTCTGAGCTCGGCCTCGACCGTGGAGAGAACTTGTACCTTAGACTCGCACAAATCCCGTCCCGAAACCCCTTAGAAACTCAATCTTCTGTCCGTGGCTATGTGGATGGTCATGTGGCTTACACCCATCTCCCATAAGGACAAAGATGACAAACAACTCATAACGGGTGCGATCATACCAAATAGCCAGGCACCGGATCCCATCGTAACTCCGCAGCTTAAGCGCGCTGGGCTGCAGTAGCACCGGGATGGGTGACCTCCCTGAAGTCCTGTCGCACCCTTTTGGCCTTTACCGAGTACCTCCGAGCTCGCGCCGAGCTTTCCTCGACTCGCCTCCGATCCGGCGCCGACCTCGCCTCCAAGATCGCATCGCGCTCCCAACTTGCGTGCAATTACGGGTGCATGACCTATCATGGGGTTTTTAGAGTGTTTTTTTATTAAAAAAATGTCATTGCAAGTGGATAGGAAAACGCTTTCTAAAACACGTTTAGTAATGGCAATTTGGGATTTGAGATGAAGGAAACGAGGATAACGGACTTGAACGGGTCTTCGCGCTCTCAGCAAACTGGGATGGAGGAAAATGCAATTTGGGGGCCGTAATGATAAGAACTGAAATTGTTTCTCGAGGCAAAAAGGGGCGGAATAGCGAGAGGAAGAAGGTGTGCGACTTCGGGCAACCGGTAAAAACGAAGAGGTTATAAAGAAACCCTTAAAACATAGAAAATGGCGATTTCGAGTGATAGAAGTGGAATCGGGTCTCGATCCTCAACGCACGAAACGCGGGGACGGGATCTCGGTGTTCCGGGAAAGTTTCAGGGAAAACGGAGCCAGCAGTAGAGATACGGCTAAAATACCGGATTTCCTATGACTCGTGCGATTTTTAAACCCCGCCGCATCCGTGAACAGGGGCATCGCCGAGCACCCGCCAAGATCCTACACGCAGTAACGAGGAAGAGAGGTCGCGAGCAAACGACGAAGGATGATTTCTCAAGCTTCTGTTTGAGATGGAGACAACCGCCCGCAACTTTCAAGGCCGCCTCGCTCTAGCTAATGCCCGTGCCAAGTTTAGGAGTGCTTGCGATTTTCCTTCTTCTCGCGCTACGATGTTCGCAATCTTTGTTCTTTTCCCCAGTAAACGGCCATCCGGTTTCTACCCGAAATCGACCGCACGGTAAATGTAATGCGAACGGAATGCAAAGTTGCTTGAAACGGCACAGATGTACCACGACTTCGCCCAGATCCGACGAACAGAGCGCAACAAGATCCGACCACTTAAGATCCCTTGGCCGGGCGAGGTGAGAGCATGCGATGGGCGGAATTGATCGCCGCGAGTATCTCAAGAGAGAAGAAAAAAATTGGCCGCGGAAATTGCTTTGGTACTGCAGACGTGAGACCCCGCAACGGTATTTCACCAATCACAAGAATGCAACTAGAAATGGAAACAACTTGCAACGAGTCGCTAAAGCAAAAGAACTCGAAATGATGTTAAATCGCGGGCCTCTTCGAGGGGGCAACCTCCTTTGAGCGAGCGCAATACAATATATTCGTGGATGCTTCACTGAGCCTCAACACCTTCTTGTATACTAATTCCCGTTGAAGAAACTACCGCTTCCCACACACGCGGATTGTTAAAATATGCCGAAGGGACGACTTACAAAGCACGCGCGTCCAAGTAACTAATCTGGCCGCGAAGCAAACAGTATGGTAGGAACACGGGTTCCTAACATCTACGAACGGAAACCAAACCTTGAGAGGAGAAGAAAATCTCCTGTTCGCACAAAGAGTAGGTTTAAGAAAGAACCGTGTAGAGGAAACACCGTCCTCGACCTCTTTCTCGAGCTCGGCTCGACCGTGGAGAGAACTTGTACCTTAGACTTGCACAAATCCCGCCCCGAAACCCCTTAGAAACTCAATCTTCTCGCCGTGGCTATGTGGATGGTCATGCGGTGGCTTACACCCATCTCCCATAAGGACAAAGATGACAAACAACTCATAACGGGTGCGATCATACCAAATTTGCCAGGCACCGGATCCCATCGTAACTCCGCAGCTTAAGCGCGCTTGGGCCGCAGTAGTAGTACTGGGATGGGTGACCTCCCGAAGTCCCGTGTCGCACCCTTTTGGCCTTTACCGAGTACCTCCGAGCTCGCGCCGAGCTTCCTGACTCTCGCTCCGATCCGGCGCCGACTCGCTCCAAGATCGCATCGCGCTCCCCAACTTGCGCGTAATTACGGGTGACAAATATCATGGGGTTTTTAGAGTGTTTTTTTATTAAAAAAATGTCATTGGTAAGGATAGGAAAACGCTTTCTAAAACACGCTTAGTAATGGCAATTTGGGATTTGAGATGAAGGAAACGAGGATAACGGACTTGAACGGGTCTTCGCGCTCTCTAGCAAAATGGGATGGAGGAAAATGCAATTTGGGGGCCGTAATGATAAGAACTGAAATTGTTTCTCGAGGCAAAAAGGGGCGAATAGCGAGAGGAGGAAGGTGTGCGACTTTCGGGCAACCGGTAAAAACGAAGAGGTTATAAAGAAACCCTTAAAACATAGAAAATGGCGATTTCGAGTGATAGAAGTGGAATCGGGTCTCGATCCTCAACGCACGAAACGCTGGGACGGGATCTCGGTGTTCCGAAAGTTTCAGGGAAAACGGAGCTAGCAGTACGAGAGATACGGCTAAAATACCGGATTTCCTATGACTCGTGCGATTTTTAAACCCCGCCGCATCCGTGAACAGGGGCATCGCCGAGCACCCGCCGAAGATCCTACACGCAGAACGAGGAAGAGAGGTCATGAGCAAACGACGAAGGATGATTTCTCAAGCTTCTGGTTGGAGATGGAGACAACCGCCCGCAACTTTCAAGGCCGCCCGGCTCTAGCTAATGCCCGTGCCAAGTTTAGGAGTGCTTGCGATTTTCCTTCTTCTCGCGCCGATGTTCCAAATCTTTGTTCTTTCCCGTAAACGGCATCCGGTTTCTACCCGAAATCGACCGGCACGGTAATGTAATGCGAACGGAATGCAAAGTTGCTGAAACGGCACACCACGACTTCGCCTGTATCCGACGAACAGAGCGCAACAAGATCTGACCACTTAAGATCCCTGGCCAAGCGAGGTGAGAGTACATGCGATGGGCGGAATTGATCGCCGCGAGTATCCGAAGAGAGAAGAAAAAAATTGGCCGCGAAATTGCTTTGGTACTGACGTGGAGACCCCGCAACGGTATTTCACCAATCACAAGAATGCAACTAGAAATGGAAACAACTTCAGAACGAGTCGCTAAAGCAAAAGAACTCAAATGATGTTAAATCGCGGGCCTCTTCGAGGGGGCAACCTCCTTTGAGCGAGCGCAATACAATATATTCGTGGATGCTTCACCGAGCCTCAACACCTTCTTGTATACTAATTCCCGTCAAGAAACTACACGCTTCCCGCACACGCGGATTGTTAAAATATGCCGAAGGGACGACTTACAAAGCACGCGCGTCCAAGTAACTAATCTGGCCGCAAGCAAACAGTATGGGTAGGAACACGGGTTCCTAACATCTACGAACGGAAACCAAACCTTGAGAGGAGAAGAAAATCTCCCGTTCGCACAAAGAGTAGGTTTAAGAAAGAACCAGTAGAGGAAACACCGTCCTCGACCTCTTTCTGAGCTCGGCTCGACCGTGGAGAGAACTTGTACCTTAGACTTGCACAAATCCCGTCCCGAAACCCCCTTAGAAACTCAATCTTCTCGCCGTGGCTATGTGGATGGTCATGTGGCTTACACCCATCTCCCATAAGGACAAAGATGACAAACAACTCATAACGGGTGCGATCATACTCAAGCTTGGCACCGGATCCCATCGTAACTCCGCAGCTTAAGCGCGCTTGGGCCGCAGTAGTACTGGGATGGGTGACCTCCTGGAAGTCCCGTGTCGCACCCTTTGGCCTTTACCGAGTACCTCCGAGCTCGCGCCGAGCTTCCTCGACCTCGCCTCCGATCCGGCGCCGACCTCGCCCAAGATCGCATCGCGCTCCCCAACTTGCGTGCAGCAATTACGGGCACACCTATCATGGGGGTTTTTAGTGTGTTTTTTTATTAAAAAAATGTCATGTTGCAAAGGATAGGAAAACGCTTTCTAAAACACGCTTAGTAATGGCAATTTGGGATTTGAGATGAAGGAAACGAGGATAACGGACTTCAACGGGTCTTCGCGCTTCTCAGCAAATGGGATGGAGGAAAATGCAATTTGGGGGCCGAATGATAAGAACTGAAATTGTTTCTCGAGGCAAAAAGGGGCTGAATAATGAGAGGAAGAAGGTGTGCGAATTTCTGGGGCAACCGGTAAAAACGAAGAGGTTATAAAAACCCTTAAAACATAGAAAATGGCGATTTCGAGTGATAGAGTGGAATCGGTCTCGATCCTCAACGCACGAAACGCGGGACGGGATCTCGGTGTTCCGGAAAGTTTCAGGAAAACGGAGCCACAGGTACGAGAGATACGGCTAAAATACCGGATTTCCTATGACTCGTGCGATTTTTAAACCCCGGCCGCATCCGTGAACAGGGGCATCGCCGAGCACCCGCCGAAGATCCTACACGCAGTAACGAGGAAGAGAGGTCGCGAGCAAACGACGAAGGATGATTTCTCAAGCTTCTGGTTTGAGATGGAGACAACCGCCCGCAACTTTCAAGGCCGCCCGGCTCTAGCTAATGCCCGTGCAAGTTTAGGAGTGCTTGCGATTTTCCTTCTTCATACTGATGTCCTCGCAATCTTTGTTCTTTTCCCGTAAACGGCATCCGGTTTCTACCCGAAATCGACCGCACGGTAACAAATGTAATGCGAACGGAATGCAAAGTTGCTGAAACGGCACCTACACGACTCGCCTGATCCGACGAACAGAGCGCAACAAGATCTCTGACCACTTAAGATCCCTTGGCCGCGAGGTGAGAGCATGCGATGGGCGGAATTGATCGCCGCGAGTATCCAAGAGAGAAGAAAAAAATTGGCCGCGGAAATTGCTTTGTACTGCACGTGGAGACCCCGCAACGGTATTTCACCAATCACAAGAATGCAACTAGAAATGGAAACAACTTGCAACGAGTCGCTAAAGCAAAAGAACTCAAATGATGTTAAATCGCGGCCTCTTCGAGGGGGCAACCTCCTTTGAGCGAGCGCAATACAATATATTCGTGGATGCTTCACCGAGCCTCAACACCTTCTTGTATACTAATTCCCGAAGAAACTACCGCTTCCCGCACACGCGGATTGTTAAAATATGCCGAAGGGACGACTTACAAAGCACGCGCGTCCAAGTAACTAATCTGCTGCGCTAAAACATGGGTAGGAACACGGGTTCCTAACATCTACGAACGGAAACCAAACCTTGAGAGGAGAAGAAAATCTCCCGTTTCGCACAAAGAGTAGGTTTAAGAAAGAACCGTGAGAGGAAACACCGTCTCGACCTCTTTCTGAGCTCGCTCGACCGTGGAGAGAACTTGACCTTAGACTTGCACAAATCCCGCCCCGAAACCCCTTAGAAACTCAATCTTCTGCCGTGGCTATGTGGATGGTCATGTGGCTTACACCCATCTCCCATAAGGACAAAGATGACAAACAACTCATAACGGGTGCGATCATACCGCCAGGCACCGGATCCCATCGTAACTCCGCAGCTTAAGCGCGCTTGGGCAGTAGTAGCACCGGATGGGTGACCTCCCGAAGTCCCGTGTCGCACCCTTTTGGCTTTACCGAGTACCTCCGAGCTCGCGCCGAGCTTCCTCGACTCGCCTCCGATCCGGCGCCGACCTCGCCTCCAAGATCGCATCGCGCTCCCCAACTTGCGTGCAATTACGGGTGACAAATGCCTATCATGGGGTTTTTAGAGTGTTTTTTTATTAAAAAAATGTCATGCAAAGGATAGGAAAACGCTTTCTAAAACACGTTTAGTAATGGCAATTTGGGATTTGAGATGAAGGAAACGAGGATAACGGACTCAACGGGTCTTCGCGCCTCTAGCAAATGGGATGGAGGAAAATGCAATTTGGGGCCGAATGATAAGAACTCGGAAATTGTTTCTCGAGGCAAAAAGGGGCGGAATAATGAGAGGAAGAAGGTGTGCGACTTTCGGGCAACCGGTAAAAACGAAGAGGTTATAAAGAAACCCTTAAAACATAGAAAATGGCGATTTCGTGAGTGATAAAGTGGAATCGGTCTCGATCCTCAACGCACGAAACGCGGGACGGGATCTCGGTGTTCCGGAAAGCTTTCAGGAAAACGGAGCCAAGCAGTACGAGAGATACGGCTAAAATACCGGATTTCCTATGACTCGTGCGATTTTTAAACCCCGCCGCATCCGTGAACAGGGGCATCGCCGAGCACCCGCCAAGATCCTACACGCAGAACGAGGAAGAGAGGTCGCGAGCAAACGACGAAGGATGATTTCTCAAGCTTCTGGTTTGAGATGGAGACAACCGCCGCAACTTTCAAGGCCGCCCGGCTCTAGCTAATGCCCGTGCCAAGTTTAGGAGTGCTTGCGATTTTCCTCTTCTGCTACTGATGCTCGCAATCTTTGTTCTTTTCCCGTAAAACGGCATCCGGTTTCTACCCGAAATCGACCGCACGGTAATGTAATGCGAACGGAATGCAAAGTTGCTTGAAACGGCAGACACCACGACTTCGCCTCGCCGATCCGACGAACAGAGCGCAACAAGATCCGACCACTTAAGATCCCTACCGGCGAGGTGAGAGCATGCGATGGGCGGAATTGATCGCCGCGAGTATCTCAAGAGAGAAGAAAAAAATTGGCCGCGAAATTGCTTTGGTACTGCACGTGAGACCCCGCAACGGTATTTCACCAATCACAAGAATGCAACTAGAAATGGAAACAACTTCGCAACGAGTCGCTAAAGCAAAAGAACTCGAAATGATGTTAAATCGCTGGCCTCTTCGAGGGGGCAACCTCCTTTGAGCGAGCGCAATACAATATATTCGTGGATGCTTCACCGAGCCTCAACACCTTCTTGTATACTAATTCCCGTTGAAGAAACTACCGCTTCCGCACACGCGGATTGTTAAAATATGCCGAAGGGACGACTTACAAAGCACGCGTCAAGGTCCAAGTAACTAATCCGCGAAGCAAACAGTATGGGTAGGAACACGGGTTCCTAACATCTACGAACGGAAACCAAACCTTGAGAGGAGAAGAAAATCTCCTGCTCGCACAAAGAGTAGGTTTAAGAAAGAACCGTAGAGGAAACACCGTCCTCGACCTCTTTCTGAGCTCGGCTCGACCGTGAGAGAACTTGTACCTTAGACTCGCACAAATCCCGTCCCGAAACCCCTTAGAAACTCAATCTTCTGCCGTGGCTATGTGGATGGTCATGTGGCTTACACCCATCTCCCATAAGGACAAAGATGACAAACAACTCATAACGGGTGCGATCATACCAAAGCGCCAGGCACCGGATCCCACGTAACTCCGCAGCTTAAGCGCGCTGGGCCGCAGTAGTACCGGGGGTGACCTCCCGGGAGTCCCGTGTCGCACCCTTTTTGGCCTTTACCGAGTACCTCCGAGCTCGCGCCGAGCTTCCTCTGACTCGCCTCCGATCCGGCGCCGACTCGCCTCCAAGATCGCATCGCGCTCTCCCAACTTGCAAGGCGCAATTACGGGTGACAAACTATCATGGGGTTTTTAGAGTGTTTTTTTATTAAAAAAATGTCATGTAAAGGATAGGAAAACGCTTTCTAAAACACGTTTAGTAATGGCAATTTGGGATTTGAGATGAAGGAAACGAGGATAACGGACTCAACGGGTCTTTGGCGCTTCTAGCAAATGGGATGGAGGAAAATGCAATTTGGGGGCCGTAATGATAAGAACTCGAAATTGTTTCTCGAGGCAAAAAGGGGCGGAATAATGAGAGGAAGAAGGTGTGCGAATTTCGGGCAACCGGTAAAAACGAAGAGGTTATAAAGAAACCCTTAAAACATAGAAAATGGCGATTTCGAGTGATAGAAGTGGAATCGGTCTCGATCCTCAACGCACGAAACGCTGGGACGGGATCTCGGTGTTCCGGAAAGCTTTCAGTGGAAAACGGAGCCAAACAGTACGAGAGATACGGCTAAAATACCGGATTTCCTATGACTCGTGCGATTTTTAAACCCCGCCGCATCCGTGAATGTGGGGCATCGCCGAGCACCCGCCAAGATCCTACACGCAGAACGAGGAAGAGAGGTCGCGAGCAAACGACGAAGGATGATTTCAAGCTTCGGTTTGAGATGGAGACAACCGCCGCAACTTTCAAGGCCGCCCGGCTCTAGCTAATGCCCGTGCCAAGTTTAGGAGTGCTTGCATTTTCCTCTTCTTCGCGCTGATGTCTGCAATCTTTTCTTTTCCCGTAAAACGGCCATCCGGTTTCTACCCGAAATCGACCGCACGGAATGCAATGCGAACGGAATGCAAAGTTGCTGAAACGGCACAACCCACGACTTCGCCTGATCCGACGAACAGAGCGCAACAAGATCCGACCACTTAAGATCCCGGTCGGGCGAGGTGAGAGCATGCGATGGGCGGAATTGGATCGCCGCGAGTATCTGAAGAGAGAAGAAAAAAAAATTGGCCGCGGAAATTGCTTTGGTACCAGACGTGGAGACCCTGCAACGGTATTTCACCAATCACAAGAATGCAACTAGAAATGGAAACAACTTGCAACGAGTCGCTAAAGCAAAAGAACTCGAAATGATGTTAAATCGCGGGCCTCTTCGAGGGGGCAACCTCCTTTGAGCGAGCGCAATACAATATATTCGTGGATGCTTCACTGAGCCTCAACACCTTCTTGTATACTAATTCCTGTTGAAGAAACTACCGCGTCCCGCACACGCGGGATTGTTAAAATATGCCGAAGGGACGACTTACAAAGCACGCGCGTCCCAAGTAACTAATCTAATCGCTAAGCAAAAGTAAGGGTAGGAACACGGGTTCCTAACATCTACGAACGGAAACCAAACCTTGAGAGGAGAAGAAAATCTCCCGCTTCGCACAAAGAGTAGGTTTAAGAAAGAACCGTGTAGAGGAAACACCGCCCTTGACCTCTTTCTGAGCTCGGCTCGACCGTGGAGAGAACTTGACCTTAGACTTGCACAAATCCCGTCCCGAAACCCCTTAGAAACTCAATCTTCTCGCCGTGGCTATGTGGATGGTCATGTGGCTTACACCCATCTCCCATAAGGACAAAGATGACAAACAACTCATAACGGGTGCGATCATACCAAGCGCTTCAGGCACCGATCCCATCGTAACTCCGCAGCTTAAGCGCGCTTGGGCTGCAGTAGTAGACTCGGATGGGTGACCTCCCGAAGTCCTGTCGCACCCTTTTGGCCTTTACCGAGCACCTCCGAGCTCGCGCCGAGCTTCCTCGACTCGCCCGATCCGGCGCCGACCTCGCCTCCAAGATCGCATCGCGCTCCCCAACTTGCGCAATTACGGGTGACAAATGCCTATCATGGGGGTTTTTAGAGTGTTTTTTTATTAAAAAAATGTCATGCAAAGGATAGGAAAACGCTTTCTAAAACACGCTTTAGTAATGGCAATTTGGGATTTGAGATGAAGGAAACGAGGATAACGGACTCAACGGGTCTTCGCGCTCTAGCAATGGGATGGAGGAAAATGCAATTTGGGGGCCGAATGATAAGAACTCGAAATTGTTTCCTCGAGGCAAAAAGGGGCTAATAGCGAGAGGAAGAAGGTGTGCGACTTTCGGGCAACCGGTAAAAACGAAGAGGTTATAAAGAAACCCTTAAAACATAGAAATGGCGATTTCGAGTGATGAAGTGGAATCGGGTCTCGATCCTCAACGCACGAAACGCTGGGACGGGATCTCGGTGTTCCGGAAAGCTTCAGGAAAACGGAGCCAAAGCAGACGAGAGATACGGCTAAAATACCGGATTTCCTATGACGTGCGATTTTTAAACCCCGCCGCATCCGTGAACAGGGCATCGCCGAGCACCCGCCGAAGATCCTACACGCAGTAACGAGGAAGAGAGGTCGCGAGCAAACGACGAAGGATGATTTCAAGCTTCGGTTTGGAGATGGAGACAACCGCCGCAACTTTCAAGGCCGCCCGGCTCTAGCTAATGCCCGTGCTAAGTTTAGGAGTGCTTGCGATTTTCCTTCTTCTCGCGCCGATGTCCGCAATCTTTGTTCTTTCCCGTAAACGGCTATCCGGTTTCTACCCGAAATCGACCGCACGGTAATGAATAACGCGAACGGAATGCAAAGTTGCTTTAAACGGCACAAATTACCACGACTTCGCCTTGATCCGACGAACAGAGCGCAACAAGATCCGACCACTTAAGATCCCTTGGCCAAGCGAGGTGAGAGCATGCGATGGGCGGAATTGATCGCCGCGAGTATCCAAGAGAGAAGAAAAAAATTGGCCGCGAAATTGCTTTGGTACTGTGACGTGGAGACCCCGCAACGGTATTTCACCAATCACAAGAATGCAACTAGAAATGGAAACAACTTCGGCAACGAGTCGCTAAAGCAAAAGAACTCGAAATGATGTTAAATCGCTGGCCTCTTCGAGGGGGCAACCTCCTTTGAGCGAGCGCAATACAATATATTCGTGGATGCTTCACCGAGCCTCAACACCTTCTTGTATACTAATTCCCGTCAAGAAACTACCGCTTCCCCGCACACGCGGATTGTTAAAATATGCCAAGGGACGACTTACAAAGCACGCGCGCGTCCAAGTAACTAATCTGGCCGCGAAGCAAACAAGGGTAGGAACACGGGTTCCTAACATCTACGAACGGAAACCAAACCTTGAGAGGAGAAGAAAATCTCCCGTTTCTCGCACAAAGAGTAGGTTTAAGAAAGAACCGTGTAGAGGAAACACCGTCCTCGACCTCTTTCTGAGCTCGGCTCGACCGTGAGAGAACTTGTACCTTAGACTTGCACAAATCCCGCCCCGAAACCCCTTAGAAACTCAATCTTCTCGCCGTGGCTATGTGGATGGTCATGTGGCTTACACCCATCTCCCATAAGGACAAAGATGACAAACAACTCATAACGGGTGCGATCATACCAGCGCCAGGCACCGGATCCCACGTAACTCCGCAGCTTAAGCGCGCTTGGGCCAGTAGTAGCACGGGATGGGTGACCTCCCGAAGTCCTTGTGTCGCACCCTTTTGGCCTTTACCGAGTACTCCGAGCTCGCGCCGAGCTTCCTGACTCGCTCCGATCCGGCGCCGACTCGCCTCCAAGATCGCATCGCGCTCCCCAACTTGCGTGCAATTACGGGTGACAAATATCATGGGGGTTTTTAGAGTGTTTTTTTATTAAAAAAATGCATTGGTAAAGGGATAGGAAAACGCTTTCTAAAACACGTTTAGTAATGGCAATTTGGGATTTGAGATGAAGGAAACGAGGATAACGGACTCAACGGGTCTTTGCGCGCTCTCAGCAAATGGGATGGAGGAAAATGCAATTTGGGGGCCGAATGATAAGAACTGAAATTGTTTCTCGAGGCAAAAAGGGGCTAATAGAGAGGAAGAAGGTGTGCGACTTTCTGGGCAACCGGTAAAAACGAAGAGGTTATAAAGAAACCCTTAAAACATAGAAAATGGCGATTTCGAGTGATAGAGTGGAATCGGTCTCGATCCTCAACGCACGAAACGCTGGGACGGGATCTCGGTGTTCCGAAAGTTTCAGGGAAAACGGAGCCAAGCAGTACGAGAGATACGGCTAAAATACCGGATTTCCTATGACTCGTGCGATTTTTAAACCCCGCCGCATCCGTGAACAGGGGCATCGCCGAGCACCCGCCAAGATCCTACACGCAGTAACGAGGAAGAGAGGTCGCGAGCAAACGACGAAGGATGATTTCAAGCTTCTGGGTTTGAGATGGAGACAACCGCCCGCAACTTTCAAGGCCGCCTCGGCTCTAGCTAATGCCCGTGCTAAGTTTAGGAGTGCTTGCGATTTTCCTTCTTCTCTCGCGCTGGATGTCTCGCAATCTTTGTTCTTTTCCCCGTAAACGGCCATCCGGTTTCTACCCGAAATCGACCGGCACGGTAAATGTAATGCGAACGGAATGCAAAGTTGCTGAAACGGCACAACCACACTTCGCTTCGCCCAGATCCACGAACAGAGCGCAACAAGATCCGACCACTTAAGATCCCTGGCCAAGAGGTGAGAGCATGCGATGGGCGGAATTGATCGCCGCGAGTATCCGAAGAGAGAAGAAAAAAATTGGCCGCGGAAATTGCTTTGGTACTGCACGTGAGACCCCGCAACGGTATTTCACCAATCACAAGAATGCAACTAGAAATGGAAACAACTTGCAACGAGTCGCTAAAGCAAAAGAACTCAAATGATGTTAAATCGCGGGCCTCTTCGAGGGGGCAACCTCCTTTTGAGCGAGCGCAATACAATATATTCGTGGATGCTTCACCGAGCCTCAACACCTTCTCAGTATACTAATTCCCGTCAAGAAACTACCGCTTCCCATTAATGCACACGCTGGATTGTTAAAATATGCCGAAGGGACGACTTACAAAGCACGCGCGTCCAAAGTAACTAATCACATGCTAAGCAAACATGTATGGGTAGGAACACGGGTTCCTAACATCTACGAACGGAAACCAAACCTTGAGAGGAGAAGAAAATCTCCCGTTTCGCACAAAGAGTAGGTTTAAGAAAGAACCGCAGAGAGGAAACACCGTCTCGACCTCTTTCTGAGCTCGGCTCGACCGTGGAGAGAACTTGTACCTTAGACTTGCACAAATCCCGCCCCGAAACCCCTTAGAAACTCAATCTTCTCGCCGTGGCTATGTGGATGGTCATGTGGCTTACACCCATCTCCCATAAGGACAAAGATGACAAACAACTCATAACGGGTGCGATCATACCAAAGCCAGGCACCGGATCCCATCGTAACTCCGCAGCTTAAGCGCTGCTGCTGAGTAGTACTGGATGGGTGACCTCCCGGAAGTCCTGTCGCACCACTTTTGGCCTTTACCGAGTACCTCCGAGCTCGCGCCGAGCTTTCTCGACTCTCGCCTCCGATCCGGCGCCGACTCGCCTCCAAGATCGCATCGCGCTCCCCAACTTCACGGCAATTACGGGTGACAAATGCATCATGGGGTTTTTAGAGTGTTTTTTTATTAAAAAAATGTGTTGCAAAGGATAGGAAAACGCTTTCTAAAACACGCTTAGTAATGGCAATTTGGGATTCGAGATGAAGGAAACGAGGATAACGGACTTCAACGGGTCTTCGCGCTCTCTAGCAAATGATGGAGGAAAATGCAATTTGGGGGCCGAATGATAAGAACTCGAAATTGTTTCCTCGAGGCAAAAAGGGGCTGAATAATGAGAGGAAGAAGGTGTGCGACTTTCGGGCAACCGGTAAAAACGAAGAGGTTATAAAGAAACCCTTAAAACATAGAAATGGCGATTTCGAGTGATAGAAGTGGAATCGGTCTCGATCCTCAACGCACGAAACGCTGGGACGGGATCTCGGTGTTCCGGAAAGCTTCAGGGAAAACGGAGCCAAAGCAGTACGAGAGATACGGCTAAAATACCGGATTTCCTATGACTGTGCGATTTTTAAACCCCGCCGCATCCGTGAATGGCATCGCCGAGCACCCGCCGAAGATCCTACACGCAGAACGAGGAAGAGAGGTCATGAGCAAACGATTTAAGGATGATTTCAAGCTTCTGGTTTGAGATGGAGACAACCGCCCGCAACTTTCAAGGTCGCCGGCTCTAGCTAATGCCCGTGCCAAGTTTAGGAGTGCTTGCGATTTTCCTTCTTCTCGCGCTGATGTCCGTAATCTTTGTTCTTTCCCGTAAAACGGCCATCCGGTTTCTACCCAAATCGACCGCACGGTAATGTAATGCGAACGGAATGCAAAGTTGCTTGAACGGCACAGCCCACGACTTCTCCTTGATCCGACGAACAGAGCGCAACAAGATCTGACCACTTAAGATCCCTTGCCAAGCGAGGTGAGAGCATGCGATGGGCGGAATTGATCGCCGCGAGTATCCGAAGAGAGAAGAAAAAAATTGGCCGCGAAATTGCTTGGTACTGTGACGTGAGACCCCGCAACGGTATTTCACCAATCACAAGAATGCAACTAGAAATGGAAACAACTTCAGCAACGAGTCGCTAAAGCAAAAGAACTCGAAATGATGTTAAATCGCGGCCTCTTCGAGGGGGCAACCTCCTTTTGAGCGAGCGCAATACAATATATTCGTGGATGCTTCACCGAGCCTCAACACCTTCTCAGTATACTAATTCCCGTCAAGAAACTACCGCTTCCCGCACACGCGGATTGTTAAAATATGCCGAAGGGACGACTTACAAAGCACGCGCCCCGGTAACTAATCACACTGCTACAAACATGTATGGGTAGGAACACGGGTTCCTAACATCTACGAACGGAAACCAAACCTTGAGAGGAGAAGAAAATCTCCCGCTCTGCACAAAGAGTAGGTTTAAGAAAGAACCGTGTAGAGGAAACACCGCCCTCGACCTCTTTCTGAGCTCGGCTCGACCGTGGAGAGAACTTGTACCTTAGACTTGCACAAATCCCGCCCCGAAACCCCTTAGAAACTCAATCTTCTCCGTGGCTATGTGGATGGTCATGCGGTGGCTTACACCCATCTCCCATAAGGACAAAGATGACAAACAACTCATAACGGGTGCGATCATACCAAATACGCAGGCACCGGATCCCATCGTAACTCCGCAGCTTAAGCGCGCTTGGCTGCAGTAGTACGGATGGGTGACCTCCCGAAGTCCCTGTCGCACCCTTTTGGCCTTTACCGAGTACCTCCGAGCTCGCGCCGAGCTTCCTCGACTCGCTCCGATCCGGCGCCGACCTCGCTCCAAGATCGCATCGCGCTCCCCAACTCATGCGTGCAATTACGGGTGACAAATATCATGGGGTTTTTAGAGTGTTTTTTTATTAAAAAAAATGCTGTCATGCAGTGGATAGGAAAACGCTTTCTAAAACACGTTAGTAATGGCAATTTGGGATTCGAGATGAAGGAAACGAGGATAACGGACTCAACGGGGTTTTGGCGCTCTCAGCAAATGGGATGGAGGAAAATGCAATTTGGGGGCCGTAATGATAAGAACTGGAAATTGTTTCTCGAGGCAAAAAAGGGGCTAATAATGAGAGGAAGAAGGTGTGCGAATTTCGGGCAACCGGTAAAAACGAAGAGGTTATAAAGAAACCCTTAAAACATAGAAATGGCGATTTCGAGTGATAGAAGTGGAATCGGGTCTCGATCCTCAACGCACGAAACGCGGGACGGGATCTCGGTGTTCCGGAAAGCTTCAGGAAAACGGAGCCAAAGTACTACGAGAGATACGGCTAAAATACCGGATTTCCTATGACTCGTGCGATTTTTAAACCCCGCCGCATCCGTGAACAAAGGGCATCGCCGAGCACCCGCCAAGATCCTACACGCAGTAACGAGGAAGAGAGGTCATGCGAGCAAACGACGAAGGATGATTTCAAGCTTCCGGTTTGAGATGGAGACAACCGCCCGCAACTTTCAAGGCCGCCTCGGCTCTAGCTAATGCCCGTGCTAAGTTTAGGAGTGCTTGCGATTTTCCTTCTTCCGCGCCGGATGTCCAGAATCTTTGTTCTTTCCTCGTAAAACGGTCATCCGGTTTCTACCCGAAATCGACCGCACGGTAAATGTAATGCGAACGGAATGCAAAGTTGCTGGAAACGGCACACCATTTACTTCTCGCCTGTGATCCGACGAACAGAGCGCAACAAGATCTCGACCACTTAAGATCCCTTGGCCGGGCGAGGTGAGAGTACGCGATGGGCGGAATTGATCGCCGCGAGTATCCAAGAGAGAAGAAAAAAATTGGCCGCGGAAATTGCTTTGGTACTGTACGTGGAGACCCCGCAACGGTATTTCACCAATCACAAGAATGCAACTAGAAATGGAAACAACTTCAGCAACGAGTCGCTAAAGCAAAAGAACTCGAAATGATGTTAAATCGCGGGCCTCTTCGAGGGGGCAACCTCCTTTCGAGCGAGCGCAATACAATATATTCGTGGATGCTTCACCGAGCCTCAACACCTTCTTGTATACTAATTCCCGTCAAGAAACTACCGCTTCCGCACACGCGGATTGTTAAAATATGCCAAGGGACGACTTACAAAGCACGCGGCCCGAAGTAACTAATCTGCCGCTAAGCAAACAGTATGGGTAGGAACACGGGTTCCTAACATCTACGAACGGAAACCAAACCTTGAGAGGAGAAGAAAATCTCCCGTGCTTCGCACAAAGAGTAGGTTTAAGAAAGAACCGTGAGAGGAAACACCGCCCCGACCTCTTCTCTGAGCTCGGCCTCGACCGTGGAGAGAACTTGACCTTAGACTTGCACAAATCCCGCCCCGAAACCCCCTTAGAAACTCAATCTTCTCGCCGTGGCTATGTGGATGGTCATGTGGCTTACACCCATCTCCCATAAGGACAAAGATGACAAACAACTCATAACGGCGATCATACCAGGCCAGGCACCGGATCCCATCGTAACTCCGCAGCTTAAGCGCGCTGGGCCAGAGTAGTATCAGGGATGGGTGACCTCCCGAAGTCCCGGTGTCGCACCCTTTTTGGCCTTTACCGAGTACCTCCGAGCTCGCGCCGAGCTTCCTGACTCCGCTCCGATCCGCGCCGACTCCGCCTCCAAGATCGCATCGCGCTCCCCAACTTGCGTGCAATTACGGGTGACACCTATCATGGGGGTTTTTAGAGTGTTTTTTTATTAAAAAAATGTCATTGCAGTAAGGATAGGAAAACGCTTTCTAAAACACGTTTAGTAATGGCAATTTGGGATTCGAGATGAAGGAAACGAGGATAACGGACTTGAACGGGTCTTTGCGCTCTCAGCAAATGGGATGGAGGAAAATGCAATTTGGGGGCCGAATGATAAGAACTGGAAATTGTTTCTCGAGGCAAAAAGGGGCTAATAATGAGAGGAAGAAGGTGTGCGAATTTCTGGGCAACCGTAAAAACGAAGAGGTTATAAAGAAACCCTTAAAACATAGAAAATGGCGATTTCGAGTGATAGTATGGAATCGGGTCTCGATCCTCAACGCACGAAACGCGGGACGGGATCTCGGTGTTCCGGAAAGTTTCAGTGGAAAACGGAGCCAGCAGGTACGAGAGATACGGCTAAAATACCGGATTTCCTATGACTCGTGCGATTTTTAAACCCCGCCGCATCCGTGAACAGGGCATCGCCGAGCACCCGCCAAGATCCTACACGCAGTAACGAGGAAGAGAGGTCATGCGAGCAAACGACGAAGGATGATTTCTCAAGCTTCTGTTGAGATGGAGACAACCGCCCGCAACTTTCAAGGCCGCCTCGGCTCTAGCTAATGCCCGTGCAAAGTTTAGGAGTGCTTGTGATTTTCCTTCTTCTCGCGCCGGATGTCCTGTAATCTTTGTTCTTTTCCTCGTAAAACGGCATCCGGTTTCTACCCAAATCGACCGGCACGAATGCAATGCGAACGGAATGCAAAGTTGCTGAAACGGCACAAATTTACGACTTCGCCTGTCCGACGAAACAGAGCGCAACAAGATCTCGACCACTTAAGATCCCTGGCCGGGGAGGTGAGAGCATGCGATGGGCGGAATTGATCGCCGCGAGTATCTCAAGAGAGAAGAAAAAATTGGCCGCGGAAATTGCTTTCGTACTGACGTGAGACCCCGCAACGGTATTTCACCAATCACAAGAATGCAACTAGAAATGGAAACAACTTGCAACGAGTCGCTAAAGCAAAAGAACTCAAAATGATGTTAAATCGCGGGCCTCTTCGAGGGGGCAACCTCCTTTCGAGCGAGCGCAATACAATATATTCGTGGATGCTTCACCGAGCCTCAACACCTTCTTGTATACTAATTCCCGTTGAAGAAACTACCGCTTCCGCACACGCGGGATTGTTAAAATATGCCAAGGGACGACTTACAAAGCACGCGCAAGGTCCCAGGTAAGTAACTAATCTGGCCGCGGCAAATGTATGGGTAGGAACACGGGTTCCTAACATCTACGAACGGAAACCAAACCTCGAGAGGAGAAGAAAATCTCCCGCCTCGCACAAAGAGTAGGTTTAAGAAAGAACCGTGAGAGGAAACACCGTCCCCGACCTCTTTCTGAGCTCGGCTCGACCGTGGAGAGAACTTGTACTTAGACTTGCACAAACCCCGCCCCGAAACCCCTTAGAAACTCAATCTTCTGCCGTGGCTATGTGGATGGTCATGCGGGCTTACACCCATCTCCCATAAGGACAAAGATGACAAACAACTCATAACGGGTGCGATCATACCAAGCCAGGCACCGGATCCCATCGTAACTCCGCAGCTTAAGCGCGCTGGGCCAGTAGTAGTACCGGATGGGTGACCTCCCGAAGTCCCGGTGTCGCACCCTTTTTGGCCTTTACCGAGTACTCCGAGCTCGCGCCGAGCTTCCTCGAGCCTCGCCTCCGATCCGGGCGCCACACTCGCTCCAAGATCGCATCGCGCTCCCCAACTTGCGTGCAATTACGGGTGACAAATATCAAGGGGGTTTTTAGAGTGTTTTTTTATAAAAAGATGTCACAGAAAGGATAGGAAAACGCTTTCTAAAACACGTTTAGTAATGGCAATTTGGGATTCGAGATGAAGGAAACGAGGATAACGGACTTGAACGGGTTTTCGCGCTTTCTATGCAAAATGGGATGGAGGAAAATGCAATTTGGGGGCCGAATGATAAGAACTCGGAAATTGTTTCCTCGAGGCAAAAGGGGCGGAATAGCGAGAGGAGGAAGGTGTGCGAATTTCGGGCAAACGGTAAAAACGAAGAGGTTATAAAGAACCCTTAAAACATAGAAATGGCGATTTCGGAGTGATAGAAGTGGAATCGGTCTCGATCCTCAACGCACGAAACGCTGGGACGGGATCTCGGTGTTCCGGGAAAGTTTCAGTGAAAACGGAGCCGCAGTACGAGAGATACGGCTAAAATACCGGATTTCCTATGACGTGCGATTTTTAAACCCCGCCGCATCCGTGAACAGGGGCATCGCCGAGCACCCACCGAAGATCCTACACGCAGAACGAGGAAGAGAGGTCGCGAGCAAACGATGAAGGATGATTTCTCAAGCTTCTGTTTGAGATGGAGACAACCGCCCGCAACTTTCAAGGCTGCCTCGGCTCTAGCTAATGCCCGTGCTAAGTTTAGGAGTGCTTGCAGATTTTCCTTCTTCTACCCGCTGGATGTCCTCTGTAATCTTTGTTCTTTTCCTCAGTAAACGGTCATCCCGGTTTCTACCAAATCGACCGGCACTGAAATGTAACGCGAACGGAATGCAAAGTTGCTGGAAACGGCAGACAACCCACGACTTCTCGCCTGTGATCCGACGAATGTAGCGCAACAAGATCTCGGGACCACTTAAGATCCTGGCCAAGCGAGGTGAGAGCATGCGGATGGGGCGGAATTGGATCGCCACGAGTATCCAAGAGAGAGAAAAAATTGGCCGCGGAAATTGCTTGGTACTCAGTGACGTGGAGACCCCAGCAACGGTATTTCACCAATCACAAGAATGCAACTAGAAATGGAAACAACTTGCAACGAATGAGTCGCTGTAAAGCAAAAAGAACTCAAATGATGTTAAATCGCGGGCCTCTTCGAGGGGGCAACCTCCTTTGAGCGAGCGCAATACAATATATTCGTGGATGCTTCACCGAGCCTCAACACCTTCTTGTATACTAATTCCCGTTGAAGAAATTCACCGCTTCCCGCACACGCCGGGATTGTTAAAATATGCCGAAGGGACCATCTACAAAGCACGCGCAAGCTGAAAGTGAATTAATCACAAGTATAGCAAATGTACAGGGTAGGAACACGGGTTCCTAACATCTACGAACGGAAACTAAACCTTGAGAGGAGAAGAAAATCTCCTCGCGCTGACAAAGAGTAGTGTTTCATGAAAGAACCGTGTAGAGGAAACACCGT